>SJYV01041992.1:625882-723782 GCA_006410875.1 Neotragus pygmaeus
TTCAGTCATGCAGCTGATGCATAATTTTTTAGTTCAGCAATTTTATTAAGTAGTGCAGGTGTGTCCAAGAAAGAATAAAATATAAGGGAGACAACTTGGCTTCTAAGGTAGCTTAGTGACTAGAATTCATCCCTTTTCATTTTATAATACATTCCCCACAGATATTCAGCTTTACCCTTAGTTATGTAATAGGGGATTAAACAAGTCTACATTTATATTCTCTTTCCATTTACAAATGCACTATTTGATCATTTGGTATTGTGTAACTTTTTTTTTTTTTTTTTTTTACAGAAAACAAAGACCCCACACATCATTTTTGTTTTTGATGTGGACCATCTTTAAAGTCTTTATTCAATTTTGTTTGCAATATTGCTTCTGTTTTCTTTTTCTTTTTTTTTTTTGCCCATGAAGCTTATGGGATCTTAGCTTCCTGACCAAGAATTAAACCAATACACCTTGCATTGGATGCAAAATCTCAACCACTGAACCACCATGGAAGCCCTATTACTTTGTGATTTCAATAATATTGTTCATCCTAGTACCTGTAAAGACTTTCATTCATAGATGGAAGACAAGAGGGCCACAGTATTTTGCTGTAGTGCTCGATAAAGGACAGAAATGGTATGGACCTAACAGAAGCAGAAGATATTAAGAAGAGGTGGCAAGAATACACAGAAGAACTGTACAAAAAAGACCTTCATGACTCAGATACTCATGATGGTGTAATCACTCATCTAGAGACAGACATCCTTGAATGTGGAGTCAAGNATGCAGGTTAGGAAGCAACAGTTAGAACTGGACATGGAACAACAGACTGGTTCCAAATAGGAAAAGGAGTACGTCAAGGCTGTATATTGTCACTCTGCTTATTTAACTTATATGCAGAGTACATCATGAGAAACGCTTGACTGGAAGAAACACAAGCTGAAATCAAGATTGCCGGGAGAAATCTCAATAACCTCAGATATGCAGATGACACCACTCTTATGGCAGAAAGTGAAGAGGAACTAAAGAGCCTCTTGATGAAAGTGAAAGAAGATAGTGAAAAAGTTGGCTTAAAGCTCAACATTCAGGAAACGAAGATCATGGCATCTGGTCCCAACACTTCATGGTAAATAGATGGGGAAACCGTGGAAACAGTGTCAGACTTTATATTTTTGGGCTCCAAAATCACCGCAGATGGTGAACTGCAGCCATGAAATTAGAAGACGCTTAGTCCTTGGAAGGAAAGTTATGACAAACCTAGACAGTATATTCAAAAGCAGAGACATTACTTTGCCACCTAAGGTCCATCTAGTCAAGGCTATGATTTTTCCTGTGGTCATGTATGGATGTGAGAGTTGGACTGTGAAGAAGGCTGAGCAGAGAAGAATTGATGCTTTTGAACTGTGGTGTTGGAGAAGACTCTTGANTATTTTGGGGGACTCCAAAATCACTGCAGATGGTGATTGCAGCCATGAAATCAAAAGACGCTTACTTCTGAAAGAAAAGTTATGACCAACCTAGATAACATATTCAAAAACAGAGACATTTCATTGCTGACTAAGGTCAGTCTAGCAAGCTATGATTTTTCCTGTGGTCATGTATGGATGTGAGAGTTGGACTGTGAAGAAGGCTGAGCACAGAAGAATTGATGCTTTTGAACTGTGGTGTTGGAGAAGACTCTTGAGAGTCCCTTGGACTGCAAGGAGATCCAACCAGTCCATTCTGAAGGAGATCAACCCTGGGATTTCTTTGGAAGGACTGATGCTAAAGCTGAAACTCCAATACTTTGTCCACCTCATGAGAAGAGTTGACTCATTGGAAAAGATTCTGATGCTGTGAGGGATTGGGGGCAGGAGGAGAAGGGGACGACCGAGAATGAGATGGCTGGATGGCATCATGGCCTCGATGGATGTGAGTCTGAGTGAACTCCGGGAGTTGGTGATGGACAGGGAGGACTGACATGCTGTGATTCATGGGGTCACAAAGAGTCAGACATGACTGAGCAACTGAACTGAACTGAACTGATCTGAAAACCAGAAATGCCTGATACTGCATTCCTTTCTTTCTTAGTAGACCAGCTTTGAAAAATTATGTATATACAGATGGGCATACACACTGATACTGATTATCTTCATTTTTAAGTCTAACATCACCCTGGCTATGGTGAGTTCATTAAGCCTCAGGTTTTTGTCCATTGAATATGATTGAGCTTCTATTCAAATAATCAACTCTGTCTCCTAGGTTTGGGACATTGCTCAAATAGAGATTCTCAGCTTCTGACAGTACCAGAGTCACCTGCCTCCTGTAATTGTCCTCCCTTCCATAATCCAGACAAAGAGCAAGGCTGATGTAGGCTGTCACTGTGATTCCTGAAGAGTTTTATTCTTGCTGCTCAAAATGATTTCACCCTCACCTGATAAAAAACGGCTATTTGAGGGTTCTGCTCCCTTCCATTCTTTACACAAAATTATCTCTATTTTGTTGGGTGCACAGTTCACATGCAGGTAGAATTTTGTTACAGGTCAGAGTATTTGGTGTGACCTTTGCCTCCCACTGAATTGCCATACCCAGAGGTAACTCTCCTGACACTTAGGGAGAAATCAGGGTCTTAAAGTCTGAAAGTTAGCTCCAGGATAGCACTGTCTTAAAGATCTCAATTTTGTATGGAGTTGGATGTCACATTGGTAAAATAGTCTTTAAAATTCACATATTCTCAACAAACCATGATAGATAATACAATCCCTGTGTTTTACAACTGCTCAGAACCTCGGTCCAGAGGGTCAAAGAACTTGCATAGGACAGATAAATTCCAGAATTGGGATTCAGGGTCAATCAAGACCTTATCTATGCACCTCCAGGCACACAGAAGTGGCAAGGGACTGAAACAGTAGCAAAAAGTAAAATGAATGTTATTTTTTCCAAGAGAAAGGAGATAAAATAAGTTTTTTTTTTAAGGTAGGTAGATACATGTAATAAATGATATATGATTGAGCATGAAATGCTCTGCTTAGTCAATTCAAGAATTTTCTTTAATATACATTATTGTTTGTAGTAACAGTTTAAATTTTTTCCTTTCTTTGAATAATACAAGTAATTGGCACGACCAAGGCATTTTTCTTTCTAAACCTGTATGCTTTGTTTATTTTCAAAATAAATTTGAATTTTTATGAGAATAAAATTTGCTGATTAAAAGAAATCTCATCTTAAATGATGCAATACTTCTTAGGAGGAAATATTAAACATGGAATATTTTTTAATGAGTCAATATTAAATATTTAAATATAATCTTATAGCATGAAGATATTGTAATTGTCACAGTATTGTCTAGAATATATTAAAGCACTACCAGCTAAAACTTTGACTATGCATAATAACCATCAATCATTCTATAAATAACATTTAACAAAAATATCTTTTATTGTTCTAAACCTAATCAGTTAAATGACAGCATTCAGGAAATTATGCTCAGAGAGTTTTGGATTTTTTAATTTATTTATTGTTTTATTTTCTCTGTAGTACATGCTGCTAGCTGAATAACTAATTTGCTGTTTGTTATTGTGGATTTTATTGGTCGCTTGGATTCCTTAACTGGTGATAATCATTTGCATACTTAAAATCAACCATATTTTTATACTGAAGCTAATTTTAAGGGGTTCCTGGCAGTGTCATTTGCTTGTCTTCCTACATTTTCTCAAATGGCATCATACAGCAGAAATATAATGCAAATGATATATGTAATTTTAAATATTTTAGTCTGCATAGTAGAAAAAATAAAATAACAGGAAAAATTATTCAGGTAGATATTTTTCTGTTGTTCAATTGCTCAGTCATGTCCAACTCTCTGTGACTCCGTGGACTAGAGCACACCAGGCTTCCCTGTCCTTCATTATCTCCCTGAGTTTATTCAAACTCATATCCATTGAGTCTGTGATGCTATTCAACCATCTCATCCTCTGTCCCCCCCTTCTCCTCTTGCCCTCAATCTTTCCCAGCATCACGGTCCTTTCCAATGAGTCAGCTCTTCACATCAGGTGACCAAAGTATTGTAGCTTCAGCATCAGTCCTTCCAATGAATATTCAGGATTGATTTCCTTTAGAATTGATTCATTTGATCTCCTTGCTGTCCAAGGGACTCTCAAAAGTCTTCTCCAGTACCACAGTTCAAAAATCTCAATTCTTTGGCACTTGGCCTTCTTTATGGTTCAACTCTCACCTCCATACATGACTACTGGAAAAACCATAGCTTTGCTATATGGACTTTTGTCAGCAAAGTGGTATCTCTGATTTTTAAAATGCTGTCTAAGTTTTTCACAGCTTTTCTTCCAAGGAGCAAGTCAAGTGGCTTTTAATTTAATTCCATGGCTGCAGTCACCATCCACAGTGATTTTGGATCCCAAGAAAATAAAGTCTGTCACTGTTTCCATTTCTTTCCCATCTATTTGCCATGAAATGATGGAACTGTATGCCATGATCTTAGTTTTTAGAATGCTTAGTTTCATGCCAGCTTTTTCACTCTCCTCTTTCACTTTTGTCAAGAAGTTTTGTAGTTTCTCTTCTCTTCCTGTGAAAGGTAGTGTCATGAATATCTGAGGTTATTTATATCTCACCCAGAAATATCAAGGTGGTGATGTCATGCATATCTGAGACTACTGATATGTCTCCCAGAAATCCTGATTTCAGCTTGTGCTTCATCCAGCCTGGCATTTTGCATGATGTACTCTGCATATAATAAATAAGTTAAATAAGCAGGGTGTCATAGATATTTTACATAATCCAATATATTCTAAACACTATTGTTTCAACATAAAATCAATACAAAAATAATAAATTAGCTATTTTATGTATTATATTGTATATAAAATTCATTGTATGTTTGCATCTCAATATGACTTAGCCACATTTCAAGTGCTTAATATTCAGATTTGACTAGTGGATGCCATATTGAACAGACAAATCTAGAGAGCAAGGCAGTGTCTTTAGATTGCTTCAAAAAGTGCATGAAAATAGTTCCTTAACAATAAACTTAGTGATCAAGCACTCTCATTTTGCTAAATGTTAACATTGTTTTTAATTTTTATAGTAGAAAATCTTCCAGCCAATTGAAAAGTAGACTCAATTATATAATGGAACCCTTGTGTGTTTTACTCAGCTTCCATATTTATCCACTGATGGTGGTATTTAATCTCAATTCATGTCTCATCTTCATCTCCACCCACTCTCACCCTCTATTTTTATTTATGAAATGAGTTAGACATAAACATTTCATTCAAATCATTAAGTATTTATCTCTAAAAGATAAGCAGTTTAAAAATATGGCCATAGTATAATTAATTCATCTAATCAATGTGTCAGTGCTTTCACACTATCCAATACTGAGTGTCAGTGTTCAAATTCCAAACATTTCATGTGTCACATTTTTTAACAATGCTTTAAAATATTTAAACTGAGTTTTCTTATTTTTTTCCTCTTCAGACTCTCAATCATTCTCTCTCTTTCTTCTCTCTCCCCATGTCTCCTTTTCATTCATTTGTGAAACAAACTTTAAAAATTGTTTTTAGTATTTCCATTTTGTTTTATTTTCACAAATTTTATTTATGTAGTGTCTCCCACATTCTGAAATTTGTTGGTAGTCCTGCTGTAATTAAACAGCATCCTCTGTTCACTGTTTTCCCTATACATTGGTAGATAGATCTAGATTCAGTTTTAATTTTTTTTTTGGAGATTATGTTATAGCATATCTGTATGTTATTCAGTCTTTTCAACAAGAGATGTATATTTTCCATTAGGCAACACATATCTTCTGCTTGTCTTATTTATATGATATTAGCAGCTATTTGTGATTAATGCATAGCTCTGTTGCATCTTGAGAATTACAAAAAATATATATAATCTAATTGTTCATTCTTCATATATTACCTAGAAAATTTCTATAAAAAGAAATTCTCCATCATTTCCTGCTTGAATAATCAGTAATATGTACATTCCCTAAGGGAAACACTTAAGTACTTCTTTGACTTTATCAGCTTTCAGCATGATTTCTCCTCAGACTCAGAAAATGAATGTTTTAAAAATTTAGTTAGTTTATGGGTATAAAACAAAAGATTTGTTTTTTGTGATATCAAGCATGTGACATCTTTGCCGAGTGAAAGCACTTTCTAATAGATTTCTATGTCTTTTTAACATGATTCTTGCACTGTCCAGAGTTCCCTTGCCATCTGATATTAAGATATTGCAGACTCATCTTGTGTATTTTCTAGCCCAGAGCTAGAATGAGACATTTCTCTTCTATATTTTGGGTTATTTTTGCGGAAGATCTATATGGACACTAACTAGAGATGATATTGGTCTTCCCTTGTGGTTCAGCAGGTAAAGAATCTGCCTGCAGTGTGGAAGACCTGGGTTCAATCCCTGGGTTGGGAAGATCCACTGGAGAAGGGAACTGGCTACCCATTCCAGTATTGTAGCCTGGAGAATTGCATAGACTGTATAGTTCATGGGATCACAAAGAGTCAGACATGACATGACAGGACTGACTTTCACTTTCAAAAATGCTATTGCTAGGGAATAACCCATTATTTTGACATCTTTTTAGTAGAAAGTGCTATAAAAAATGTAGTCTGCTTGCTGGTTTTAAAGTAAAGCACATAATGAGTTCACAATAATATATTTTATTTAAGATGCAGATTATGGAATGTTTACTTAACCTGTTTCATCGTATATGTACTTCTCCTTTACCTATGCTGAGTGGCTCTTTATGTAGAACATTGTGGGTGGGAAAATTAAAACATGATACAATTTCTCAATTTTTGAAGCCTTTAACAAACACAGGGCTCTCCAAAATTAAAATATCAAATCACTGAAGGTGGCAGTTTCAGGACTGGTCCGGGTGTAGCTGAGAACACTGCCCAGGCAGAAGCAGCAGCCTGGGGGTGGGAATTTAAAAAAAAAAAAAAAATCGAACCACTTAAAACAATATAATTGTTTTAAAATTAATACTTTTGCAATACTTACTTTTGTTCCAGTATAAATTTATAGTCAAATTATTATGCTTTAACTCCATTTGGCATAATTTTACCAGTGTGGATATGACCAACTGTGTAGGTATTTATATTCCTTGGTTACATTTTACTTTTGATTCTATTATTTTTTATTTTTTAATGTAACTTTAATAATTATATGAAATATTTGAATGACTCTCAACTAAAACTTACAAGTGAAATCTAAAGTAAAATTGACAAAAGAAACACTATTTAAAGAAGCTTTGTTTTTAATATAAGATAGTCCCCTGTATTTTTTCTTTCATTATAAGTAACTTTTATCTTTATTTCATTGACTCTTCTTTCATGAGTCATTTATTATAAGCAAATATTTTTGTATTCTTCATCTTTATTAGATAAATTCAAGCATACTGTAAACCACTTTATAATAATGTATAGATATAAGAAGTATGATTTTTAAAATAAGAAATATTTTTTGAAATAATGTTTTTGTGTGAAATGAAGGAGTAAGAGACTTTCATATTTTGCCTTGCCTGTTTTAAACTCTCTGAAATAAGAACCCCATAGATATCCAAATTTTTAAATTTTATTGTCTCCTTATCATGGGAAGGCTACACTCTTTTTAATAAATTGTAGGCTTTTTATTGGAATATATTATATATATAATATATTTGAACTCAGAACAATCTTTCAAAGAAAGGGACAGATATGTGACATTTGGTTGTCATCTAGAGGTGGAAAAATAATGGCCATTGGGTTTGGTACAGTTTGGAAATTGAAATATGATTTCTAAAATCATCTTATTTCCTCTGTGTTTGAGAATACACCTTTGCCAGTAGGTAGTAGATATTAAATTCAGCAATAAACAGTTTTCTTTTATACATATTTTATATTCAGCTAAGTTCTGTTTTTTAAAATAGTATTTATTAAGATGTTTCATTGTATAAATTATAAAGCCAAGTGGCAACATTTTGCTTTAAGTAATGTAAACCAGCTCAGAATTGCTATTAAGTTGTGTCTCTGAGTTGCTCCAGTCATGGCTGATTATCAAAGAATTAGTTTCAAGTTCTATCCATTTGTTTTCTCTCAAATTTAAAAGAGAGAAAGTATTGTGATCACTGAGTTAGTGTGTGATTTGCTTCAATCAGAGAATTTTGTCAGGTGTTTATACCTATTCTCTGCAATGAAAATTTGGATATCCCAAATGCCTGGAAACAATTTTCATGTTGCCTTTTATGTGTTGTTGTTGTTCAGTCACAAAGTCATGTCTGACTCTTTAAGACCCCATGGACTGCAACATGCCAGGCTCCTCTGTCCTCCACTGTTTTCCAGAGTTTGCTCAAATTATGTCCACTGTTTTCCAGAGTTTGCTCAAATTATGTCCATTGAGTCAGTGATGCTATCTAATCATCTCATTTAGTGGGCACAGTATTAACTTTGAAACTTGTATATATTGCATATATGCAAAAGATCAATCTATTCCTGTCCTCAAATGAGTTATTACATGAAGTCTAGCAGATTTTTCAGAGAAAGCAAAGGCACCCCACTCCAGTACTCCTGCCTGGAGAATCCCATGAACAGAGAAGCCTGGTGGGCTGCAGTCCATGGAGTCACTGAGGTCGGACACGACTGAGGGACCTCACTTTCACTTTTCGTTTTCATGCATTGGAGAAGGAAATGGCAACCCACTCCAGTGTTCTTGCCTGNGGCTACACTCTTTTTAATAAATTGTAGGCTTTTTATTGGAATATATTATATATATAATATATTTGAACTCAGAACAATCTTTCAAAGAAAGGGACAGATATGTGACATTTGGTTGTCATCTAGAGGTGGAAAAATAATGGCCATTGGGTTTGGTACAGTTTGGAAATTGAAATATGATTTCTAAAATCATCTTATTTCCTCTGTGTTTGAGAATACACCTTTGCCAGTAGGTAGTAGATATTAAATTCAGCAATAAACAGTTTTCTTTTATACATATTTTATATTCAGTTAAGTTCTGTTTTTTAAAATAGTATTTATTAAGATGTTTCATTGTATAAATTATAAAGCCAAGTGGCAACATTTTGCTTTAAGTAATGTAAACCAGCTCAGAATTGCTATTAAGTTGTGTCTCTGAGTTGCTCCAGTCATGGCTGATTATCAAAGAATTAGTTTCAAGTTCTATCCATTTGTTTTCTCTCAAATTTAAAAGAGAGAAAGTATTGTGATCACTGAGTTAGTGTGTGATTTGCTTCAATCAGAGAATTTTGTCAGGTGTTTATACCTATTCTCTGCAATGAAAATTTGGATATCCCAAATGCCTGGAAACAATTTTCATGTTGCCTTTTATGTGTTGTTGTTGTTCAGTCACAAAGTCATGTCTGACTCTTTAAGACCCCATGGACTGCAACATGCCAGGCTCCTCTGTCCTCCACTGTTTTCCAGAGTTTGCTCAAATTATGTCCACTGTTTTCCAGAGTTTGCTCAAATTATGTCCATTGAGTCAGTGATGCTATCTAATCATCTCATTTAGTGGGCACAGTATTAACTTTGAAACTTGTATATATTGCATATATGCAAAAGATCAATCTATTCCTGTCCTCAAATGAGTTATTACATGAAGTCTAGCAGATTTTTCAGAGAAAGCAAAGGCACCCCACTCCAGTACTCCTGCCTGGAGAATCCCATGAACAGAGAAGCCTGGTGGGCTGCAGTCCATGGAGTCACTGAGGTCGGACACGACTGAGGGACCTCACTTTCACTTTTCGTTTTCATGCATTGGAGAAGGAAATGGCAACCCACTCCAGTGTTCTTGCCTGGAGAATCCCAGGGTCGGGGAAGCCTGGTGGGCTGCCATCTATGGGGTAGCACGGAGTCGGATATGACTGAGGTGACTTAGCAGCAGCAGCAGCAGATTTTTTATAAATGTGTTAGCTCTGGCCAAAATTAATATTAGTTTAAAATTTAGTAGTAGCTCATTTGAAGTCAGGAANATCTATGGGGTAGCACGGAGTCAGATATGACTGAGGTGACTTAGCAGCAGCAGCAGCAGATTTTTTATAAATGTGTTAGCTTTAGCCAAAATTAATATTAGTTTAAAATTTAGTAGTAGCTCATTTGAAGTCAGGAATAGGATTGATATTTTGCATATATGTAATATACATAAGTTTCAAGGTCAAATACCCTGCCAACCAGACTACACATTTTTAAAGTAAACACCTAGAAAATCGATTCTTTCTCAGTTTTCTACTTTTTTCTTTATATTATAGTACTCAAAAATGTGAACAAGGACTCTTTTGTTAAAAATAAAAGAAAACTCTCACCACCGACAGCCTGGAGTGTTGGGTACTTGTAAAGGGTACTTTAATGTGGGAGAGGAAACTGTTCTGAAAGAGAAATTCAGGCCATACAAAATGCAACTTTTCTTTTAATCCAGATATTGATCTCTGTTGAGTCTTATATTTTCCCACTACAGAAATACACCTTTCATTCAGGAACCCATCTTTGTAAACATTAGCATGTTCAGACAGAGACCAAAAGATGGCACAAATGATGGTGATGAATCCTGCTTTTGAGAATCCCATGAATTTATAAACTGCTTATCCAACTAATTGATTTTGGGGAATCCAATTAAAGGAGTGAAGTTAAAGGCAATTGGGAGTCAGATCCAAAATCAAAGCAGTGTTTAGCTGAAAGTGCAGGAATAGTATAGGCAACTAAACACTGGACTGAGTGACTGTATCAGACTTTACTGTAAAGAAAATATTTATTCATTTCCTCTATATTGTAATTTTTAAATTATATGTGATTATTTTCCTCTATTAATATAGATAATTCAGAGCTGAATCTAATCTAACTTTTCATATGCACCAGAAAATAATTAATTAAAGATTTTATGATATACAGGAAAAAATACCTCAAGGCTTAAAGATAATCATAACAAAAGAGATCCATTAAAATTGGGGGAAAATGCATGAGTTGAATATTCTATTTTTTCCCATTACCTCTTATACATTGCCCTTCTAGCAATTAAGCTCCTTTCCATTCAGCTCTTGCAGTTATTGAATTCTAAATATTGAAAAAACTGCATTTCATTGAAAAAGGCAACACTTTCATTTTGGCATAAAAGGTTTAGTTTATAAGAGATGAAACTTTAATCTGAATTTCTCTTTTAAGGGCATTGCATTTCATTATCTGGAAGACATATATAAATGGGAAAGATATATCATTTTTTCCAAACTCAGAATGTTTAGAGATCCCTTAAAAAATGTTAATTTATTTTTTAGATGTGGAGATTTGGTTTTTGAATTGAAAGACTGTTATTTCAGGGTGAAAATTTGGGTATACATCAACCTAATGTTTCATTCCATGTCTTCAAATGAGTCATCTCCTTTTTTGTCAGCTATTGTTTCCAGATGTATCATAGGTGACCAAATTTTTTAATAATAATTTAAAAATGCCCCATCTAAGGAAAAGCTTTCCAGGTGGCTCTAGTTGTAAATAACTTGCCTGCCAATACAGGAAACATTAAGAGATGTGGGTTTCATACCTGGGTACAAAAGAGCCCCCAGAGGTGGGCATTGCAACCCACTCCAGTATTCTTGCCTGGAGAATCTCATGGACAGAAGAGCCTGGTAGTCTACAGTTGCAAGAGAGTCAGACACAACTGAAGCGACTTAGCATGCGCAGAGGAACATTGGCAACTATCTTCACTGTTTCAGCTCCTAGTCATTCAAGTAAAAAATACATGGAATTCATTAGAGACTTTAACTCACTTTAACCCATCTTATCTACACTGTGTTAAAGTTCCAAGATGACTGTCAGAGCTGACTACCATTTCTGCATGCAGTCCCTTCCTTCTATCAATAAAAGCTCTTGCCCACTGATTGTCAGTGGGGGAGAGTCAGCCTTTGGACAGACACCTGCCCTTCTCCACCAAGGTTGCTAGCATCCAAAATAAAGCAAACTTTCCTTTCCACCAATGTGACCTCTTTATTGGCTTTTAAGTGGTGAGCAGCTGGACCCCCATATTTTAGTAACACTAGCACCTTTTGTAAAAGGGGCAGGGAATATATGTGTACCTATGGCTGATTATTATTTCATTAAAATAAAGAAAATTTTGAAAAAGCTACTCTTTAAAAAAATCCAAGCATGGAAAAAGGAGTTTCAGTAACATAACTCATTTCTAGCATCTTCGCAATTTTCATGTCTCATTTTGTGGATTCTATTGTTTTAATTAGAATCATTTCTTATCACCATCATTAGTTGAACCTGTTAAGAGAAGACCAATTCTGACACTAAAAGGATATCACAGTGAATACTAAATTTTTGCCCCATTTCATCTTTAAGATAATTTTTGTTAACATTATATTCTTTTGACAAATGAGATTGTGTTTCCATCTTCAATCACTGTTCTTTGTCTTTTGAACACATTACGTAAGAAGAAGAAAAAAGGAAGACAGAAAGAGAAGTAAGAAAGTTCATCATCTCTAGCCATGTAGCATTACTAAGATATGAGTCTAGCAGTTCAAGAGGAATCTCTTCCTACTCTTAAACAGGAAAATACACTGGTTCAATTTCTACTGAAGCATTATACCCAGTTTAAAGGAACATGCAATAATCTAATAAATGGAGAAGGGGAATCACATCATCAATTTGATCTGACTTTTATGTGGTCTCTCTACAAAATGTGGACTAGAAATAGGGAAAGATACAGTTCCGAGGACAATGAAGATGAAGAAATACCTTACTCAAACTGACCATCCAAAGTCTGTAACAGTAGTATCTGAATAATTGGATTCACTAACATACAAAGTCTCAAGAAATCTGGGGTGGAGAATAAATTACCTGTACATCTTCATCAAGGAAGTGTAATGATAACCACTAAATGAGCCCTTAGAAGCCAATACTCACAGGTAGTACACTGGGTAATGTAGCACCTTGGGTAGTGATGTAGATAGCTTTCAGTGAATGGTGTCAAGGAACTGGAAGGAAAGAAGTTTTATATAATTTTAATGCAAACACATTCTTAAGAGCCATGAACTCATACTGAATTTTTTCCAATGGAGATGATATAAAGTCTCATAACAACTATATTTTTGACAATAAAACACACACACACATGCACACACACACACAGACAGTCCCTCTACCAACACAGGAAAAGACAGTGCACAGACACTGGAAAAACCTTCACAGGCACTGATTGAATAACAAATATGTCAGCGCTTCTTCTCTATTCAGTATTTTGAATCTTCACTGATAAATCACCCTAACTTACATTGGTCATGCATTTTGTAATAGGTTTTATAGTTAAATTGTTTACCCAGCAAGTATTTTCTTTGCCCTGTACAACCTGTATGTGGCCCTGACCTAGTCACAGGTCTGGTCTTCTGTTATACATGAGCAGGCCTGCTCAGTCACTCAGTCATGTCCAACTCTTGCGATCTCATGGACAGTAGCCCAATAGGCTCTTCCATCCATGGACTTTCCAGGCAAGAATATTAGAGTGGTTGCCATTTCCTACTCCATCTATGACACATAGTTGGCTCTATGAGGAAAAATACCAAGATGGCAGGTTGAAACTAAAACCATCTCCTCCCAAAAGCTCACTGTTAACACTAAACTGACTAATTAAAAGCATATGCCAAAAAAAAAAAAAAAACTATGTCAAATTAATTTCACTATTTCAGGAAATGTTTCACCCAGGGATGTGAAATGACAAATTATGCTGTTTATTTTAGAATTTCCCAAATATCTTTCTATTCAAATTAGCCTAACCACATTATCAGGTTAATAGACCTCTCTCAGAGCAATTGTCATACTGTTTTAAATTCATTTCATAACTCTCAACTCACCTTGAGCAGTATAACAATTTTTTCACAAATTCTGATTAGGGGTCTAATTTGAAAAACCCACCTTAAACCAATCCAAAACTCTTATAAATATTCTGCCTTTGACTTCTCTTCCATATGCTATCAAAACCCTACAACAGCAGAATAATAGTGTTTCTTACTGCAGTAAACAATTAACTTTAGGTGATTTTAGTGCTGTCTATGGAACACTGGGTATTTATATACACTCAAATGCTTGAATAAAAAAGTGAATCAGTAGATGATTTATCCTTTTTGAAAGAAGACAACTTTGAAACACATAATGATATTTTAAATCACATTTTACAATATTTATTTGAGGCTACCTACTATAAATGAACCAATGAACTGCTACTGCTAAGTCGCTTAAGTCATGTCCAACTCTGTGCGACCCCATAGACGCGGCCCACCAGGCTCCCCCATCCCTGGGATCCTCCAGGCAAGAACACTGGAGTGGGTTGCCATTTCCTTCTCCAATGAAGGATCTTTGCATTTTCAAGATAGCATTTGTAAGAGAGAGGTGTCTTATGTGAATTCTATCTCCATAACCTATATGTAAAAATAATACTAATACAAGGAAAGAACTCTAAAAAATTTACTGCCAAATAACCATAGAAAAGTTAGTTCCAGACAAGCTATAGATAGTAATTAGGAAAAAAACATTTATTACACAATAAGAAAAAAATAGGCTTCTTCTAATGCATATGAAATGATTTCAAACACTGATCCCTCTTCTTTGAAGCTATTTGAAGAACTGATTTCTAAAGTTCATCTTTCCAGTTTAATATCATGTTAATTAACATCTTAAAATATACAGCTTGCAAAATATCACAGCTTCAATATTAATTTTTCTTCCTGGAGACCTTCTAATTTAAAAAAAATTTCTAGTATTTATATCTCATTGACTTACATGATTTAGTCTGTCAAAGGTATGTGAAATAGCTGGTCTCACTTTTGCCCACAGAAAACTGTGTAGCACTAATAAATTTTAGCTTCTGGTTTTGGCTGTCAATATGATTGTAAGGGGGGGATGAGACTCATTCAGTGCCCTAAAGAAATTTATATTCAAATAGTATTCTGAAAAAATAAATAGGGCATTATAATATAATTTGCTAAGTGTAGCAATTAAAATTGATATTTGGAACTAGAAGAGCAACACTTACCCAAGCCCTGGAGATGTACAGTGAAAACGAAGTCGCTCAGTCCTGCCCTACTCTTAGCTACCCCATGGACTGCATCCTACCAGGTTCCTCCATCCATGGGATTTTCCAGGCAAGAGTACTGGAGTGGGTTGCAATTGCCTTCTCCAGAGATGTACAGTAGAATCCTCCTAAAAAATTTCTAGAAAATTAGATACTGCTTGACCATATTCTGTCATATGGAATTTTATGTAGTCAAAAACTCCAATGTTTTCTGGCTGCCTACTAATGAAAAGTATCTCATCCAAAATCAACAGGACTTTATGAGACTGTTGTTCAGTTGCTCTTTGTGACACCGTGGACTGCAGCATCAGGCTTCCCTGTCCTTATGATATCTGTAACTAAATCATCAAAAATATACATTTAATATTTTTACTTCTTCACTGGCATATTTTATATTTTTCTTCTTAAAAATTATTATGACTTGCTTAGTTTTAAAACATGTATTTAAATCTCTCAGCTACATACTTTACTTCCACTAAACTTTTCTTTTTAAATAAATAAATATGCAAATTTTGCCAATATAGGTTTACCTTGTTGCTTCCTTCTTTCTCTTTCCAAAATATGTAGCTAAATCACTTTCCAAGTATACACCATTGTCATTGTGTGTTTGCTCTTACTCAGGCATGTACAACAATCCACAACCTCATGGACTATAACTTGCCAGACTCCTCTGTCCATGGGATTCTCCAGGCAAGAATACTGGAGTGGGTTTTCATTTTTTTCACCAAGGAATCTCCCACACCCAGGGATTGAACCCCTGTCTCCAGCAATTTCTGCTTTGGCAGGCAGAGTCTTTAACACTGAGCCATCTGGGAAGACAAGTATATACCATTATACATTGGAATTTCCTTTGTTTTTGTGTGTATGGGCTTTTAATAACCCTTCAAATCTCAAAATAATGATTGGAAAACTCGGACGATTTTGAATTGCGTGCATAACATTGATAGGTTGTAGCTGGTATGATTACCCATTGTTTCTGGCTGGTGGCCAATATCTCTTAATTCTTCTGACAGCAGATTTTCATTAAACAACAAACTACATGCTTCAGAACATGTGCTTGAATTTATTTAAAGTGAAAGTGAAAGCCGCTCAGTTGTGTCCAACTCTTTGCAACCCCATGGACTATACAGTCCATGGAATTCTCCAGGCCAGAACACTGGAGTGGGTAGCCTTTCCCTTCTCCAGGGGATCTTCCCAACCCAGGAATCGAACTGGGGTTTCCTGCCTTGCAGGCGGGTTCTTTACCAACTGAGCTATGAGGGAAGCCTCGAATTTCTTTAAAGCTTAAGGTTTATTTCTCTAAATCCTGACGTATATTTTTTAATATATACCAAAATTCCAGCTTCCTAAATTCCATCAACTCAAGATAGAATGAAAAATAACTAAAAATATCTGCCTCTGTCAAGATTTAGATGGACAACCTTGGTTTGCCAAACATATGGACTCACAAGAGACTTCAATTTGGAAAAAAGAAACACATGTTTAGCTTTGAATAGTGGTAGTGATTGTAAGATATTAAAATGATGTGGCAGGAATACACAGAAGAACTATACAAAAAAGATCTTCATGACACAGATAATCACGATGTTGTAATGACTCACCTAGGTCCGGACATCCTGTAACGTAAACTCAAATGCACCTTAGGAAGTATCACAATGAACAAAGCTAGTGGATGTGATGGAACTCCAACTGAGCTATCTCAAATCCTAAAGATGATGCTGTGAAAGTGCTGCACTCAATATGCCAGCAAATTTGGAAAACTCAGCAGTGGACACAGGACTGGAAAAGGTCAATTTTTATTCTAATCCCAAAGAAAGGCAACGCCAAAGAATGCTCAAACTACAGCACAATTGCACTCATCTCACACGCTAGTAAAGTAATGCTCAAAATTCTCCAAGCCAGGCTTCAGAAGTATGTGAACCATGAACTTTCAGATGTTCAAGCTGGTTTTAGAAGAGGCAGAGGAACCAGAGATCAAGTTGTCAACATCTGCTGTATCATGGAAAAAGCAAGAGAGTTCCAGAAAAACATCTATTTCTGTTTTAATGATTATGCCAAAGCCTTTGACTGTGTGGATCAAAATAAACTGAATGAGATGGGAATACCAGATTGCCTGACCTGACTCTTGAGAAACCTATATGCAGGTCAGGAAGCAACAGTTAGAACTGGACATGGAACAACAGACTGGTTCCAAATAGGAAAAGGAGTACGTCAAGGCTGTATATTGTCACCCTGCTAATTTAACTTATATGCAGAATACATCATGAGAAATGCTGGGCTGGAAGAAGCACAAGCTGGAATCAAGACTGCCATGAGAAATATCAATAACCTCAGATATGCAGATGACACCACCCTTATGGCAGAAAGTGAAGAGGAACTAAAAAGCCTCTTGATGAAAGTGAAAGAGGAGAGTGAAAAAGTTGGCTTAAAGCTCAACATTCAGNACCAGGTCACTTCCCAGGTTATGCTGATGCAGATGTCCTCTGGGTACCAGACCAGGATGAAGGGGAGGATGTGGATCAGGGAGTGGAGGAGGTCAGTACTCTAGTGATCAAGGCTCAGAAGTGCTAGAATGCAGATGGGCTCTTCATCAGGGCTATTTAGGGAGCTGGCTGAATTCTTGTTATTGTTGTGGTTTAGTTGCTAAGTCGTGTCTGATTCTTTTGCAACCTCATGGACTGTAGCCTGCCAGGCTCTGAAGTCTAGCCTTCAGGTAACAACTTCAATAGAAGGCTATTCAAATCCAGCTTGCCATCTTTGGTGAAAACACTGATCTCCTCTGTCACAATATTCTTTAGGTTTGAGGGAGAAGGAAATTCGTCTGCAGATGGCTGAGTGCTCACTGTAAGCACCGGGGGTGGGGCTAGGTCAGGAGGCAGAGGTGGGGAGGGAGAGACGTTGAGGGCTTACTGCTGTCCTAAAGGCGAGGTTCCCAACTTGCAGGCTGCACACTAAGAGGGGGACATGGACTTACTGAAAGGGGGAAAATGTGTTGTGCGGGTTCAGTCAAGAGATGATCCTCTTCTAATTTGAAGGAATATTGTGAGTACAGCTAAGGATCTAATACAGGACCCCAGGCCTGCATCTGTTGACTTGGCCCATGGAGGTGGGAAGAGCTCTGCATGCCTGGAAGGTGGAATTATTTTGCTCATAAGAGAGAAGAGCAGGAAAAAATCCAGCAAGGGTAGGTCTTATGAGGAATAAGGGCCAAAGAGAGTGCCTTCGTCACTATACACACACACAGACACATACACACACACACACCCAGAAGACCCACCAGTGAACCAAGAGGCAAAGAGAAATGTCTAAGGATTCCAGGTGGTTTCTGTGAGATGGATGCAGCAAATCCTTTTCCTCTGTCTCAAATGGAGAGAGATTCAATATATGTCTCACCAATACTTTAATAAGAAGTTTCTTCTTTTGGGAGGAACTCATAGAAGAAAATAAGATGGCAGCAGCTTTCTGACGTTCCATATATGTGCCTTAAGGATTATCTTAGATATAATCCAATAAATCATTTGTTTATCAAGTATATGAACTGTGCTACAGTTTTTCAAATATAACCCTGAAAATGTTGTGAATGATAAAATTTGAGAGCATGTTTAAAAGAATTTTTGGATTCACAGTAAATTTTGATTTTGATGTTGGATTTTCTCAGTCATTTTCATGGTTGAGTCTGAGGAATTTTTGATGTTAAAAAGAAGTTCCTCATAGCCAAGACATGGAAGGAACCCAAATGTCCACCAACAGATAAATGGATAAGGAAGATGCAGTATATACAACCAATGTTGTAAGCTGCTGCTGCTGCTAACTTGCTTCAGTCATGTCCAACTCTGTGCGACCCCATAGATGGCAGCCCACCAGGCTTCCCCGTTCCTGGGATTCTCCAGGCAAGAACACTGGGGTGGGTTGCCATTGCCTTCTCCGAATGAAGTGAAGTTGCTCAGTTGTGTCCGACTCTGTGCAACCCCATGGACTGAGGAGCCTGGTCCATGTGATTTTCCAGGCAAGAATACTGGAGTGGGNATTCCAGTCCCCTATAATGAAAAGGACATCTTTTTTGGGTGTTAGTTCTAAAAGGTCTTGTAGATCTTTGATCTTGGACAAATAGTTTAATATCTTGCTGCCCCCATTTACTCATCTGTCAATTGGGGATAATGTTAGTGTTCAGAGGATTAAATACACGGTGCATGTAAAATGTTGGCAGTTAGTAATCCCACCACTAATGTTAGCTATAATTGTGCTTTATAATTAGTTTCTATCACTGGCACTCAGTTTTGGCTCTCTGTCCACGGCCCACTCCAGGCCTTTGGGAAAGGGCTGCCCCTGGTCCAGCACTGACACCCTGGCGTTGAAGAGGGGTCCCCTCACCACTGGAGGCTCTGTGAGTGGGTGAGGGATGGAATGATTACATCTCTTCAGTAACACCCCTAATACCCACTCTTCTCCCCGTTTCTGGATGTGGTTTTCAATCTGAAACAGACTCTGACTCTTTTTTTTATAATTTTTAGTTTTTGCTTATCGATGGTTGCCCCAGGTCTCTGTTGCTGCAGACAGGCTGCTACTAGCGGAGCTCGGAGGGGCTGCTCGCCAGGGGCGGTGCTCGGGCTTCTCACTGTGGTGGCTTCTCTTGCTGCGGAGCACAGTCTTCCAGGCAAGTGGGCCTCAGGGGCTGTGGCTCACAGGATCGCTCTGCGGCATGTGGGATCTTCCCAGACCAGGGACTGAACCCGTGTTCCCTGCGGATTGTTACCCAACAGTTCAGTACTCTTGCCTGGAAAATCCCATGGACGCAGGAGCCTGGTAGGCCGCAGTCCGTGGTGTCATAAAGTCAGACACGACCGAGCAACTTCACTTTCACTTTCACCAGGGAAGTCCGGATCTTCATTTTTGATGCTCTGTCCTGCAGCCTGACTTTTCCTGAGCTGGCTCCCGGTCAAACCCTCTGGTTCTCAGGTCCGGGGCCGCAGCCTGCTTTCAGTTCCTTGGCCCCGATCCTTGTGTGCATTTTAGTTGTCTGTATGCTCTTGAGCAATTTACTTAATCTCTGTGCCATAGTTTTTCCAGTTGTAGCATGGGGATTTTATATCAGTACTTTAGAGATACAGTATCTTAGAGCAGTTTTAACACAGGATGATTTTGCTCCTAGGGTACATTTGGTAATGTTTGGAAATATTTTTGATTGTCACAACTGGTTGGTGGTTGCTGTTACTGGCATCTATTGGGCAGATGCTGAGAACATTGATATGTAATGTACGGGGCAACTCCTCACAACATAGAACTACCTAGTCAAATTGTCAAAAATGCCAAGATTAGAAGCTTATAGTTACAGAGCTGTCATGAAGGTTAAATGATAAGATATTGGGTTGGTCAAAAAGTTTATTTAGGTTTTTTGGTACTGTTGGAAAACCCTGAACAAACACTTTGGTTCACCCACCACATAGAAAGAACTCACAAATGTTAGCCACCACTGCTATTATTATCACTCCTGTGCTTGCCTGTAACATGGGTCTCATTCATTTATTTATTCATAGATATCTAATAACCCTCTGCCACGTGCCAAGACAGTTCTGAAAGTATCAACGGGCAAGACTGAGGGCTCCAATAGAGCTTCCCTCCAGGTGTAAGTGTGGGGGGCAGACAAAGTAAAATATGAATAAACAAACAAGGAAGCCTCAGGTATTGATAAAAGCCTGCTGATGCAAGGAGGCCTGGGAGGAGAGGTCAGGCGAGATCTGAGACAGAGTGAAACCATGCACTTCAGGCTGGGACTTGAACACAGGGTTTTTAAATTAGGATCGCTCACCTGGTGTCTAGACTTACCGATGATCAGATTCTTAGTGGCTCAGCACAGAAGGAATTCAGCGAGAAACAAAGTGGTAGGCAGGAAGCAGATTCATTAATATAGGATGCTTGTGGGGGATAAAATCAGGCCAGTGAGGGGGCTCTGACCTGAGAATTAAGTGGGCTACATTTTTAATTATAAAGTGGGGGAGGGAGAGAAGACTGTCTTCTTCCTCACTCTTTGAGTAGATATTAGGCTTAAATCATTAGCTCCCCCTTCATACTGAGCAGGAGAGTTTGACCTTATGACATCAAACTAGGACTCCTATAGCACTTGGAGAGTGGTAACATATACTAAAGCATGTTAAATCATCTCAGGTTTCAGTATCATGAGGGTCTTCTATTTTGGAATGTTACCCTTCCCTTTTATTCCGTGCTGGACTTGACCAGCGAGGGGCAGGTCTCATTTTTTTCTCTTAATGGCCTGGGGCAAATCTCGTGCTTTTATTAATGGCTTTATAGTTAAGGAAGCCTGCTTCATTCCACGATGTTTCAATAGCTTCCTAGAGTGATCACTCACTTACAGTGGTCTCCCAGAGTTTCCTAAGTTCCCCTCTCTGCCTGTAATCCCTTGGTGGCACTTCTACAATTACCTGTGTAACTGTTTTACTCTAGCCCTGTCAAGAGAGTGAAACTGAATGTCAAGAAGGAGGCAGCCTGGTAAAGATCAGACACCAGGCCACTGCAGGCAGAGGGCAGCTGGGCTTAGAGGGTGCCGCAGTGGTGACCCTGAGGGTGTGGGAAGAGAAAGGAGACTGGTGTGGCTGGAGCAAGGTGGGACCCAGGGGAACCTGGTCTCAGACGAGGCTGGGGAGAAGCGGGGCCAGGCATGTAGGGCTGTGCATGCACTAGAAGGGGTTGGGGTTTTATTTTAAGAGCAATGGAATACATTCAAGTGCCGTAACTAGGAGAGTGAAATAATCCCTTTTGCATTTGTTTGGAAGAATAGTTTCAAAAAGGCAAGAGGAGATGAAGCTTAGACTTGGAGAGTGGCAGGAATAAAAGGGAATTAGATGGATTGAGGATTCCTTTTAGAAATAGAATTAATGGGATATACTGATCACAGGTTGAATGTGGGGGAAGATGAGGGTGGAATCAGAGCTACTGTCTTGATTTTTGGCTTGAGCAGTCATATGGTGAAATATTCCCCTAAAAGTGGAAGCTTGATGGAAGGGTGGTTTGAGGCTGTGTTAAATTTTAGTTTTCCACTGAACATTTTTGTGGAGTTGCTCAACAGGTGGCCTGGGGTTCTCTTGAAAGGGCAGAGCTGGAGTTGGAGACCTCACAGTCATTGGTAGTAGCTGATATTTAAAGGTTGGCAGATGGATGTGGTAGTCTAGGGAGTGTGTGTCCCCTGTGGCTGGGTCTAGAAAAGTGTTTGGAGAACTTCAAGCAAACTTGGAGCCTGGCGGAGGAGGAGCAGCCCGGGAGGAAGGAGAACAGCTGCAGGGTGAGGTGTTCCTGGTGTGCATGCTCACGGAGGGTTAGGGAGACGGAAAGAGAAAACTGATCTGGAACATACAAATATCACAGCTGCCAGTCACATGAAAGTGAGAGGTGGGGCCAGACCCTCCAACCCAGATCCTAAAGCCAGCGTGCCCGTCTAGGGAAAGGAAAAGGGGACCAGTACTCCTTGTGATCCTCCTGGAAGGTAGGGTCATTGGAAAAGACCCTGATGCTGGGAAAGATTGAAGGCGGGAGGAGAAAGGAAAGATAGGATGAGCTGGCTGCATGGCATCACTGACTCAGTAGATATGAGTTTGAGCAAGCTCTAGCAGTTGGTGACGGACAGGGAGGCTGGGCGTGCTGCAGTCCATGGGGTCGCAAAGAGTCAGACATGACTGAGCGACTGAACTGAACTCACCTAGTTCCAAGGCTTAAGGCATGTTAAACTGATAATCTCTGAAGCTGTATTTTCAATCCCAACCTCTCCCCTTGATTGTAGACTCTTCTCCTACTGCTTACTCACACTCCCTACCACGTTAATCTGATGCTATTTTCCAAGAGAGAGAAGGGCAGAGCTGGAGTTGTATTCCTTGAATACACTCGCATCTCTCCATCTTCACCATGGTCCCCTCCCCACCAACCAAACTGCCACATCCGTTCTCTTGGGTGACCACAGTGGTGTCTCTAAGTGGCCTCTCTGCTTTCACTCTCCTCCTCCTCCTCCAATCTACCAGCGGCCAGAGGGATCGTCCCCAAAAATGTAAAGTGGAATACGTCATTTTTTTGCCTAAAAACTCTTCAACTTTTTAATTTTATTTTTTCCTGAAGTATAGTCAACTTGCAAAGTTGTGTTAGTTTGAGGTATATAACAAATCTGCAATTCATTCTTTTTTAAATCGGGATATAGTTGATTAGCAATGTTGTATTAGTTTCAGCTGTATGGCAGTGATCCTGTTACACTTTTACATCTATTCTTCTCCAAATTATTTTTCCATTTAGGTTTTTACGGAATATTGAGCAGCTTTTCCAACAAATCTTTGTTGATCATTTATACTAAATACAGCAGCATGTAGAAGTCAACCCCAAACTCCATTCTTGAGCCAGAAATCCAAGTCTTTGATGGCCTGCCCGGTCCACATGTTCTGGCCCTGGTTGCCTTGCCGCCTGCATCTTGTGCCAAATGCCTACTCACCATCCTTGCATCTCCTCCAGCCCCTTTGTCTCATTTTCTTGTCTTGCTCAGCTCTTTCCTGCCTCCGGCCTTTGCCTGTGCTGTGCCCTCCGCCAGCAGAATTCTCCTTCCTGCTTCTCTGGCAGGCTCCACATTGTTCAGATCTCTTCTCAAACCTCTTGGGAGAGGTTCTGACCACTCTCCCCAAGGACAGCCCCATTTTCATTAGCTTATCTCATCCCCTCCTTCCTTTCTGTGCTGGCACCATTTCATTATGACAACCTACGCTTGTTTATTTGCTGATTGAGTTCTTATCAGCTTCCCCCATTACTAGATTCCAAGCACCACAAGAATAAGAATTTTCTTTTTCAGTATTATTCACCATTGTATCCCCTGTGCCTTGTCTTGTGCCTGGCACACAGTAGGTGCTCCACAATCATTACTGGATGCTGAGTGAAGGCCACAGAGCCGTTAAGCATCAAAGCTGCTGTTAGGATGTTTATAGGGTGTCTCCATGACTTCTCCCCTTGCTTTATCCTGATTCACACTGGTTATCTGCCTTGAAAATACGTAAAATACATCTTGTGTTTATCGATAACCCTCTGGCCTGTGTAGCCTGACATGGGGTAAGAATTTCCTGCCAGTGTCGCTTGTCTGCTCCGTCCCCTCACAGAAGGCCTCGGTTTGGGATTCTGGGCTCTGGAACGCCTTCTGGCATTTTCTGCTCAGTGAGCCCATCCATTCCCATCTTCTTCAGTGGAGCTGAAGATATAAATTGCAAAAAAGCCTTCTTGCAGATTGCTGGGAGAGCGCATGTTCCTGGCCAGGAATTCCTCTGCTGCTGCTGCAGGGGCAGCGGGCAAGCTCCACTGGGGGCGGTGCTGGCTGCACTGTTTGTCACTGCTTTGTGTGACTAGGGATGGGCAGAACAGGCCTGGGGCAGCTGCCAGGCCCAGCTCTGGGGCCGGCAAGCATGGACGGATAAGTGGTAGACAGTCAGGGATCCAGAGCACAGCACACAGAACTGAAATGCAGGACCCAGTGTCCATGCTGCTTACAGTCTAGCAGTAGTGAGTGACTCAACCTGGGTGGACTGTGAGCTGCATCAGGGGTGGCCAGATGGGAGGTGCAGCACCACGAGACGTGTTTATACATAATGGGAGTCTGGCCACAGACTAGTGGTCCTGAAGGACTGGGCAACTCCAGGAGACTGGCAAAAGTTAGTTGGTTACCCAAATCCCAGGTTACAGCCTGAGGTTAGGAAGGAAGGACTCTAAGATATCAGATCTTAAGTTTGGAAACAGAAAGGCCTTCAGTTCAGTTCAGTCACTCAGTCGTGTCCACCTCTTTGCGACCCCACCCCATGAATCGCAGCACGCCAGGCCTCCCTGTCCATCACCAACTCCCGGAGTTCACTCAAACTCACGTCCATCGAGTTGGTGATGCCATCCAGCCATTTCATCCTCTGTTGTCCCCTTCTCCTCTGCCCCCAATCCCTCCCAGCATCAAAGTCTTTTCCAGTGAGTCAACTCGTCACATGAGGTGGGCAAAGTATTGGAGTTTCAGCTTCAGCATCAGTCCTTCCAAAGAACACCCAGGACTGATCTCCTTTAGAATGGACTGGTTGGATCTCCTTGCAGTCCAAGGGACTCAAGAGTCTTCTCCAACACCACAGTTCAAAAGCATAAATTCTTCGGTGCTCAGCTTTCTTCATAGTCCAACTCTCACATCCATACATGACCACAGGAAAAACCATAGCCTTGACTAGATAGACCTTTGTTGGCAAAGTAATGTCTCTGCTTTTGAATATGCTATTTAGGTTGGTCNAGAGTCTTCTCCAACACCACAGTTCAAAAGCATAAATTCTTCGGTGCTCAGCTTTCTTCATAGTCCAACTCTCACATCCATACATGACCACAGGAAAAACCATAGCCTTGACTAGATAGACCTTTGTTGGCAAAGTAATGTCTCTGCTTTTGAATATGCTATTTAGGTTGGTCATAACTTTCCTTCCAAGGAGTAAGCATCTTTTAATTTCATGGCTGCAATCACCATCTTCAGTGATTTTGGAGGCCCCCAAAATAAACTGTTTCTACTGTCTCCCCATCTATTTCTCATGAAGTGATGGGACTGGATGCCATGATCTTCATTTTCTTAATGTTGAGCTTTAAACCAACTTTTTCTCTCTCCTCTTTCACTTTCATCAAGAAAGGCCTTAGCTGGAGTCTTTTTTTTTTTAGTTGAAGTTTAGTTTATTTACAATCTTGTGTTAGTTTCAGGTGTAAGCAAAGTGATTCAGTTATACATACATATACATACATATACACACATATACACACATATACATATACATACATATACATATACAATTCACATACATATACATATACAATTCAGTTATACATACATATACATACATATACAATACATGTTGCTAAGTCTGCTAAGTCGCTTCAGTTGTGTCTGACTCTGTGCAACCCCATAGATGGCAGCCCACCAGGCTCCGCTGTCCCTGGGATTCTCCAGGCAAGAACACTGGAGTGGGTTGCCATTTCCTTCTCCAATGCATGAAAATGAAAAGTGAAAGTGAAGTCGCTCAGTCATGTCCAACTCTTCATGACCCTATGGACTGCAGCCTACCAGGCTCCTCCATCCATGGGATATTCCAGGCAAGAGTACTGGAGTGGGGTGCCATTGCCTTCTCTGATATAATACATACATACATATTATATATAAATATTTATGTACTTGGCATCCAGTCCCATCACTTCATGCAAATAGTAGGGGAAAAGGTGGAAGCAGTCACAGATTTCCTTTTCTTGGGTTCTAAAATCACTGAAGATGGTGACTACTGCCATGATATTAGAAGACCATTACTTCTTGGAAGGAAAGATATAACAAACCTAAACAGCATATTAAAAAGCAAAGACATCACTTGGCTGACAAGGTCCATATTGTCAAAGCTATGGTTTATTCCAGTAGTCATTTATGGATGTGAGAGTTGGACCATAAACAAGGCAGAGCAACAAAGAATTAATGCTTTCGAACTGTGGTTCTGGAGAAGACTCTTGAGAGTCTCTTGGACAGCAAGGACATCAAACCAGTCAATCCCAAAGGAAATCAACCCTGAATACTCATTGGAAGGACTGATGCTAAAGTTGAAGCTCTAATACTTTGGCCACTTGATGCGAAGAGCTGACTCATGAGAAAAGAGCCTGGTGTTGGAAAAGATTGAAGGCAGAAGGAGAAGAGGGTGGGATGTGATGGTTGGATGACATTACTGATTCAATGGACATGATCTTCGGCAAACTCCAGGATATGGTGAGAAAAATGGAAGCCTGGCATGCTGCAATACACGGGGTTGCAAAGAGTCAGACATGACTTGGTGACTGAACAACAACAATATGTGTGTGTGTGTGTGTGTGTGTGTATATATATAACAAATAGATTCTTTATTAGATTCTTTCCCTTTATAGGTCATTATAAAATGTTGAATATAGTTCCATGTGCTGTACAGTATGTTCTTGTAGGTAATCTGTTTTATATATTGTAGTATGCATATGTTAATCCCAACTCCTGATTTATCCCTCTTGCACCCTACCCTTTGGTAACTATAAATTTGTTTTCTCTGTCTGTGGATTTATTTCCATTTTGTATATAAGTTCATTTGCATCTTTTTTTTTCAGATTCTACCAATCAGTTTGGTTCAGTTTAGTCACTCAGTCGTGTATGACTCTTTGCGACCCCATGAATCGCAGCACGCCAGGCTTCCCTGTCCATCACCAACTCCTGGAGTTCACTCAGACTCACAGCCATTAAGTCAGTGATGCCATCCAGCCATCTCATCCTCAGTCGTCCCCTTCTCCTCCTGCCCCCAATCTCTCCCAGCATCAGAGTCTTTTCCAATGAATCAACTCTTTGCATGAGGTGGCCAAAGTACTGGAGTTTCAGCTTTAGCATCACTCCTTCCAAAGAAATCCCAGGGCTGATCTCCTTCAGAATGGACTGGTTGGATCTCCTTGCAGTCCAAGGGACTCTCAAGAGTCTTCTCCAACACCACAGTTCAAAAGCATCAATTCTNGTTTCAGGCTTATCTCCATGTTTCAGGTGTAAGAGAAAGGCCCTGTTCCACTCTGAATGCCGGATTAACTGATGCCACGCGTTGTCCCAATCAGTTCCCTGGAGGCTAAGAGGGCTCTTTTTTGTTTCAAACTTAATTTTGGTTTTGTGAAATCATTAAGGCTTGCAAGGTGCTGGATGACACACTGCTGTAATTATTGCTTAGCCAAGCCTGGCATGGTCAGCTTAGTTGGATAGAATGTGGCACTAGTAAGAAACAACATTGAGAATACAATCTCATGGGAAGCATTTCACTTGACAAAGGGCAGAATCTACATTCCACTAGTATATCTCAACCCCAGACCTTGAGTTTCCAAAAATAATATAAATAATGTTTTGGCATTGATGAAATCTGGGATAGAATGTGTTTTAGTGGCCAGTGTGACCCATTAGTGTGATGAGGAACATAGCACAAAGTGTTTGCCTGAAAACCAGTGGTTCTCAAACTCATTGGAGGGTGTTATTGTCTTATATGAATGGCATTTTACTACAGAGGATAAGATGGTTGGATGGCATCACTGACTCAATGGACATGCGTTTGAGCAAACTCTGGGAGATAGTGAAGGACAGGGAAGCCTGGTGTGTTACAGTCCATGGAGGTATAAAGAGTCAGACACGACCTAGTGGCTGAACAAAAACTATACCAAAGAAAGTTTTCATTGTTATTATCTGAATGCCTTACATATGGTAGGTATTGTAGTTTAGTTCAGTTCAGTCGCTCAGTCGTGTCCAACTCTTTGCAACCCCATGATCGTAGCACATCAGGCCTCCCTGTCCATCACCAACTCCTGGAGTTCACACAGACTCGTATCCATCGAATCAGTGATGCCATCCAGCCATCTCATCCCCTGTTGTCCCCTTATCTTCCTGCCCCCAATCCCTCCCATAATCAGAGTCTTTTCCAATGAGTCAACTCTTTGCATGAGGTGGCCAAAGTACTGGAGTTTCAGCTTTAGCATCATTCCTTCCAAAGAAATCCCAGGGCTGATCTCCTTCAGAATGGACTGGTTGGATTTTCTTGCAGTCCAAGGGACTCTCAAGAGTCTTCTCCAACACCACAGTTCAAAAGCATCAATTCTTCGGCACTCAGCCTTCTTCACAGTCCAACTCTCACATCCATACATGACCACAGGAAAAACCATAGCCTTGACTAGACGGACCTTAGTCGGCAAAGTAATGTCTCTGCTTTTGAATATACTATCTAGGTTGGTCATAACTTTTCTTCCAAGGAGTAAGCGTCTTTTAATTTCATGGCTGCAGTCACCATCTGCAGTGACTTTGGAGCCCCCCCCCCAAAAAAGTCTGACACTGTTTCCATTGTTTCCCCATCTATTTCCCATGAAGTGATGGGACCGGATGCCATGATCTTCGTTTTCTGAATGTTGAGCTTTAAGCCAACTTTTTCACTCTCCTCTTTCACTTTCATCAAGAGGCTTTTTAGCTCCTCTTCACTTTCTGCCATAAGGGTGGTGTCATCTGCATATCTGAGGTTATTGATATTTCTCCCGGCAATCTTGATTCCAGCTTGTGTTTCTTCCAGTCCAGCGTTTCTCATGATGTACTCTGCATAGAAGTTAAATAAGCAGGGTGACAATATACAGCCTTGACGTACTCCTTTTCCTATTTGGAACCAGTCTGTTGTTCCATGTCCAGTTCTAACTGTTGCTTCCTGACCTGCATACAGATTTCTCAAGAGGCAGGTCAGGTGGTCTGGTATTCCCATCTCTTTCAGAATTTTCCACAGCTTATTGTGATCCACACAGTCAAAGGCTTTGGCATAATCAATAAAGCAGAAATAGATGTTTTTCTGGAACTCACTTGCTTTTTCTACAATCCAGCAGATGTTGGCAATTTGATCTCTGGTTCCTCTGCCTTTTCTAAAACCAGTTTGAACATCTGGAAGTTCACGGTTCACGTATTGCTGAAGCCTGGCTTGGAGAATTTTGAGCATTACTTTACTAGCATGTGAGATGAGTGCAATTGTGCGGTAGTTTGAGCATTCTTTGGCATTGCCTTTCTTTGGGATTGGAATGAAAACTGACCTTTTCCAGTCCTGTGGCCACTGCTGAGTTTTCCAAATTTGCTGGCATATTGAATGCAGTACTTTCACAGCATCATCTTTCAGAATGAGAGTTTAACTTTACAAAGAAGAAAATCTCAGGTAGAAATGGTCCGATTCATCACAAGTCACTTAAATTCTTGCTGTCAGGAGAAGGAAATGACATTTTCCTCATTAAATACAATTGGAGGCTCCCAGGTAATCACCGGAAGGGAATGCTGGACCAGTCCCTCTCATGTCCATCCATTTTCCCCTTGTGCTCGGTCCCAAGTGGTGACAAAGACTCTCTCCTTGACTAAACTCAAGTCTAAGTCTAGAGGTTTTCTCTGAACCTCTTATTGACCTGGCCTCCACCTTGGCCTGTGTGTGTTAGTCACTCAGTTGTGTCCAGCTCTTTGAGACCCCTGTGGACTGTAGCCCACCAGGCTCCTCTGTCCACGGGATTTCCCAGGCAAGAATGCTGAGGTGGGTTGCCATTTCATTCTCCAGGGGGATCTTCCCCCCTCCAGCGATCGAACTGGGTACCCCTTATTACAGGTGGATTCTTCACTGTCTGAGCCTCCAGGGAAGCCCCACCTTGGCCTGGAAGAAGTCAATTTTCAACACAAACCATTTTGTCTACCCTTCCCCCGCCCCCCACACTAGGAGACTTGAAGAAACACAGTTTCCGGCAGCTCAAGGCTGTGTCCCTGGGGTGCTGACTCTAGTCCCCCGGAAGTGCCTGACTGAAGCTCAATGCTGCCAAATGAAGGGAGTGCTTGTACCAAGGCAAAACCCGACCCAGGCTCCTGGCTCCCTTTTCTTAGGGCATTTACTTTAGAAAACTGCCAGGAGTAGGACCTTTCTCTGTGCCTTTGAGACAGACACAGATGTACATGTGCCTTCTACAACCCAGCAGCGTCTTTCTCAGGGATATGGAAGTCAGTCCTTTGAAGCCTAATCATAAAAAATGACAGAACCCCTGTCTCCGAGGCTCTATGGGAGGCTGGGAGCCAAACTTCAGTAACAGCCTGAGAACAGACACAGACAGCCTGTTCACAGCGCTGACCAGCTCCAGGACCCTTAGCAAACCCTGTGCTTAAAGGCCTCCAGCCTTTTGTTTGCATGAAGCTGAGCTCAGGCACACCGGGTACTACCACGGCAATGGTAAGGACTGACATCTGTCTCTGCCTATAACCGACGTCCAGCTTTCTCTGTGCCTACGGTTATTGCTCCACATTGCCTCCAAGAGACACGGTTCCATCTTTAATGCTCAGGCCCCAAGAAGGACAAAACTCCCTCCGCTTTTTTTGTTAGCAGGTGGGAGACACATCACCTCTTCAATCTCAAGGGACCCAACCAGCCTCTGATGCTTCACAGGCGAATCCAAGAGACTATTTTCCTCTCCCACCACCTGGAGTCTGCTTGCCCCCTTTCAGGTTTCTAGAGAGACTGGCCTCCTTGTCCAGGTGGATGAAAACAGGAACAGACTCACTCAGTCCCAGTCCCCACGTGCACGGACCACTTGTGCAATATAACCATATCTCAGTACAATACAGCAACGTAGAAGTCAAACCACAGGAATTCCCAAATACAGAAACCAGACTTACTTATTTTTATTTTGGACAAATAAGAGGAGGAGGAAAGGAATATGGATGACTTAATCCCAACGATTTAAACCTACCAGTGAGACAACTTTTGAAAGTACCACTGTATGTAGCCCTCTGAATTCAGATGGCTTGTGCCCAAATCTAGTTTACACGGTTATTCATTTATTCAGTCACCAAAAACTAAATATCTTTATAGTTAAGGCATGGGACTAGCTTCAGATGGTAGGCACATTCCATTAACATTCCTCAGTACACCTTGAAAAATTAATTTTTGTCTTCTGTACTTTCTAAAGAAAAAACAGAGTATATACACTGGGGTTGCAGACACATGTACCCCAATGCCTCTGCAGCAGTATTTACAACAGCCAAGACATGGAAGCAACCTAAATGTCCGTCAACAGATGAAAGGATGAAGAAAATGTGGTACAAATACACAACAGAATATTGCTCAGCCATAAAAAAGAATGCAATAATGCCATTTGTAGCAACATGGGTGGAACTAGAAGTATCATATTAAGCAAAGTAAGTCGGAAGGAGAAAGACAAATATATATGTAGAATCTAAAAAAATAATACAAAAGAACTTATTTACAAAACAGAAGCAGGTTCACAGATATGGAAAACAGACTTATAGTTATCAAAGGGGAAAACTGGAAGGGGAGGGATAAATTAGGAATTTGCGACTAACATAGACACACTACTATATATAAAATAGATAACCAACAAGGATCTACTGTATAACACAGGGAAGTATACTCAATATTTAGCAATAACCTATTACTGGAAAAAATCTGAAAATGAATACTTACATATATAAGAATACATATAAAACTGAGTCATTCTGCTGCACAGCTGAAACTAACACAACATTGTAAATCAACTATACTTCAAAAAATAAAAAGGGAACTCAAACTAGGGCTCTGTGACAACATAGAGGGTTGGGATGGGGTGGGAGGTTTAAGAATGAAGAGACGTATGTATACCTATGGCTGATTCATGTTGATGTATGGCAGACACCAACATAATATTGAAAAACAATTACTCCTCAATAAAAAATAAATTAAGAAAACAATAAAAAAAAAGGGAGGAGGACAAAACCAAGCCACAATCTAACATCTCATCCTTCCAGAAGTATTTCACATCCAGAGTGCCAAAGACTGTCCACTGATTACCTTGGCAGCCTCAACTGCTAATTTTCTGTAGTGGTCCCCAAAGACAGCGATTCTCTTTTAATAAAATAGATTGTAATCGCCATTACTACATCATCGGCCACGATGTCATGGACACCTGTCAATCTTACTATGCGTGGGCTGTGGAGGGTAGTGGGAGGCCTCAGTGTTTGCAGATTGGGCAGGGCAGATGAGGGCACAGGTCTCTGGGCAGCGTTTTCAAGCTCAGGGCCGAGTGAAGGGGGGAGACAGCAGGGGATGCTGTGCATTCAGAGGAAGGACGACTCACCTGGTCGGCGAGCCAGGTGGGACCTTGGCTGGGATTGGACGGGAGGGCAGAAAAATCAGCCCTGTGAGAACCTGAGCCAGGAAGGCCCGCTCATTAATCAGAACGGGAACAAAGATCTCATCCAGTTCTCCCAACAACTGATTGTAACCTCTTCTGAGTTAACGATTCAGAGAGGTTCTTTTCAGAGAGTTACCCACATGAACCTCTACTTTAATAGAAGAAATTGATGCATGTGATGAGGGGCAATTTGAATTTATTTTCTAGTTTCTAATTGAAGTATAGTTGATTTACACTGTTGTGTTCGTTTCAGGTGTACAGCAAAATGATTCGGTTATACATATATCCGTATCTATTTCTTCAGATTCCTTTCCCTTATAGATTATTACAAAATATTGAGTATAGTTCCCTGTGATACACAGTAGGACTTTGTTGGTTATCTATCTTATATTGAATTTCCTTCCTTAAAAGGGAGTTTAGTGTACTATTTTACTTACAGTGGTTCTTGGAAAGGATATTAGAAGAAAGGAGATTAGGAAATTTCAAGAAACTCAAATTTTGAATGACATCTGAGTTTAAGCTTCTTTTTCTAAACTTCTTGCTTCTTAAAAGCTCCTTCCAATATTATGAAAACAACATGGGAAGGTTGTATGTTTGTATGTGAGGTTCAGTCACATAATTGAAATGAATCCCTAAAAAAAAAAAACAAAAAAANATTTTGAATGACATCTGAGTTTAAGCTTCTTTTTCTAAACTTCTTGCTTCTTAAAAGCTCCTTCCAATATTATGAAAACAACATGGGAAGGTTGTATGTTTGTATGTGAGGTTCAGTCACATAATTGAAATGAATCCCTAAAAAAAAAAACAAAAAAAAAAACACAGGTCTACATAACAGATCTAACAAGCTGAGGGAGCTTTTAAACTATTTTAATTATCATTTTAAAAGCAGAATGCTACATGTTACCAAATTAAATGAAGTTAAAATTCCACAAAAATTTGAATAGGCTTTTGAAATGGAAATATTAACTGACAGGATTTTAAAATAAACTTTGTTCTTGACTTAATTGAGAGGTATAGGAATTAAATGTAGCTTCTACACAGCTTGTGACTGATGTCATTTTTAGAGAAATGCAAGGTGAAATACATCTCACTGAATGTGCTCAATCTCAATGGAAGATTCACCCCAACCAGAAGGCAGATTCTGCTCGGCCTCCGTGCCCAGAGACTTCAGAGGATTCTATACTAACAGGAAGGACAACCAAACCTCCACTGTCTGCTCTGCTTCAAGTCAATGAGCAACGTTTGAATACTTTATCTGTGGATTTCATTCATCTTTTTTTCCAATAACGTTTCTTGTTATGTTTTGATTTTAGCCCATCCTATGTTCCAGGCATACAGGTAGGCATTGGAAACGGAGTGGAGAATAAGACATCTAACCTGGTCTTAAGAACCATGGCTAATCCTGCTCTGTCCGAGTACACTGACTTTGGAACCCCAGTTTTAGCAACTGAGTCCTTTTCTCAGTTTCCTCTTTGAACTCTGTTCTAAGGGACTGAGAGTCTTCTGTTCCTTCGAGTTTTGCTAAGCTGTTGTTGCTGTTTTTCCCCTGAGTATTTCTGCTTGGGAATGAAATCCTGAGTTTGAATCAACAGGCCTGTTCCTATCTAACTGTATTCAGATTAACTTTCCATTACCTTTTCATTCTCCAAGTGATGTAAGTGCCTCATTTCTTAAATCCCTTCCTGCACTGAGCTCAACTGATGCCCCAAGGCTGATGGGGAGGTAAGGATGGGGAGGTAAGGGAGGACTGGGAGTGAGATAGGTTCGTCTTTTGAATGAGTGAGGATAGCCCAATGAAAATGTCTTATGGTCAAATCAAACATATGCAAACTGGAGAACTGACAAGAAATCTGAAGCAAAGGGACAATCAGACAAGTCTCAGTATAAAATCAAGGGCGAGAACGGGCTTCCCGGGGAAATGAAACTGGACGAGAAACCACAAAAGGACAATGAGGGAGCCTTAGAGACAGACACAGTGATGAAGCTGGAAGAAACACATTCAGAGAAGTGAGAGGGAAAAAGCAAAGCTGTTGGAAAATGGGCAGTAATAAATTTTAGGTATTTTGAAAGTTATATGTAAGAAGTAGTATTACTCTATTTCCCAGAGATCCTCTATTTCATGTAAGGGTTGTGTAACTATTAACAATGCCTTAAGGATTTCCTATGTCAATTCTAATCAAAGTAGAATTTTTACCTTCTTAAATATTCATGATAAAGTTACCCTCATTTCTTCATTTGCATAGCTGAGAGAAAAGCACTTTAACTTAACCAATAAGAAAATTACACCTTCAAAACTTTTATGTATCCACCTATGAACAGGCTTCCCTGGTGGCTCAGACATTAAAAAATCTGCCTGCAATGCAGGAGACCTGGCTTCAATCCCTGGGTCGGAACGGCCCCCTGGAGAAGGGAATGGCTACCCATTCAAGTCAATCCTAAAGAAAATCGTTGGAATGATTCCTGAATATTCATTGGGAGGACTGATGCTGAAGCTGAAGCTCCAATACTCTGGCCACCTGATGAGAAGAGCCGATTTACTGGAAAAGACCCTGATGCTGAGAAAGATTGAGGACAGGAGGAGTAGGGGGGTGACAGGATGAGATGGTTGGATGGTATTAGCGACTGAATGGACATGAGTCTGAGCAAACTCTGGAAGATAGTAAAGGACAGGGAAGACTTGTGTGCTGCAGTCCACGGGGGTCACACTAAATTGGACACAACTTAGGGGCTGAACAACAANGGACTTACTGGAAAAGACCCTGATGCTGAGAAAGACTGAGGACAGGAGGAGTAGGGGGTGACAGAGGATGAGATGGTTGGATGGTATTAGTGACTGAATGGACATGAGTCTGAGCAAACTCTGGAAGATAGTAAAGGATAGGGAAGACTTGTGTGCTGCAGTCCACGGGGGTCACACTAAATTGGACACAACTTAGGGGCTGAACAACAACCTGAAAGTGTTTTAATCACTAAGTTGTGTTAGACTTTGCAACCCCATGCACTGTGGCCCGCCAGGATCCTCTGTCCATGGCATTCTCTAGGCAAGAATACTGGTGTGGGTTGCTGTTTATTTCTCTAGGGGATCTTCCTGATCTAGAGATTGAACCCGGGTTTCCCGCACTGCAGGCAGATTCTTTACCATCTGCGCCACTGAGTATTAGCCTACAGCTGATTTATTCAGTTACAGAGAAAATTCAGAGTCGCATTATCCTACCAAGAACCCCTCAAAATAAGAAACTGATTTGAACAGTAAAAAAGGGTTTAAAAAAAATCTAAGTCTCAGCTTACAAATTTGAGGTGGGAATTTTATAGAACCAGCTTAGAGCATACCAGGCTTTGGTCATTTAGAATGCACCTAAAAGGTTATTTTCAAATGCACCTACCTAAAATCACAGGTTGGATGAATTTCCTAACGAGGTCATTAAAATATTTTCAAGTCTCATGTTGCCAGTTTATGAGAAGGTTTAGCTAAAATTTTAACTTGCCTCGATGGAATTGCAAAATTTATACTGGGCTCACGGTTGCTCAGCAAAAATATGCAAGAAGAAAAAGGCTTTCAGGGTGTGAGCTGAAGCTAAGTCTTCCATACCTGTCAATTCCTTCCCAGCTTAAAAAAACCACTGGAATAGCAGGCGAGCCAATTAGTTGAGTATGAATCTGAAACTCAGGTAATACTTTTTTCTTTATATTGATGTATTTTAACTTAGAGAACTTTCACATTTACTAATGATTTGAAACAGATTCAATGAATTGTCCTCCTCTTAAGAATCCAGGCATTACTTTGAAATAGCTGCTAGAGTTTTAACTCACCACAGCATTCACAAATCTAAATTGAAGTCAACTTTCTGGCCAGCAAGAAGCCAAAAAAGCAATGCAGCCAGCAGAATGGATGGCACAAATCCATGCGTTAAACCTCACGCAGGTAAATCATTCTGAGGGCTCCCCAAGCTCCCACTCCCAGCTGGTTTCCTTTAATTTTAGTTACAATCTGATGGGCTTGGTAGTCTGGTTTTCTAGACCATAGAAACATAAATCAGAAGGCAAGAAGCAGCCGGACAGAAGGAGCATCATAGAGAAATGGAGATGGGGGAGGGGATTTTAAAGCAAAAAAGACCAAATGGTTCTAAACCCTTTAACAGCCCCTGTGAGCATCATTATTCAGGGCATGCATAGTAAGAAATGTTTTAATAAGGACCCTGAAGCATCCCGCAAGTATAAAATTAGGTTTACTGTACTCTGAGGAGAAATGGGAAAGCACATATTTCAAAGAGAAATTGATTTTTTAAATTCTTTAAGGCATCGAAGAGAGAGACTCTTTTGGTAAAATGACTAATACAGAACACCTAATTTCCTAATGCTTAACGAAGTGTTACACTATTTCCATAATGATGTCAACCAACATAAATCACAGGGAGACAGGGTTATGTACATAGCTCAATAAGGCTGTGGGCCTGTGCTTGGCTAAAAATACCAAAGAAATTAACAATGTAGTAAAGGTATACTGATGTTATTGTTTTCTAAGCACTTAACAACCTTAATCTTATTTCTGAAGTTCAGAAAATACACATTACACCTTCAGAGTGACAAAGCCAGGACACAATTCTAGTTCTACAGTATCACGCTTATCAAGCCTAGTTTGTTTAAATCTAGACTCCTAGAGGCCACTGGGAATTAAAATTTCTGGGAGCTGTCACTAAAGCCATCTACCATTTAGAAAGTAAGGAGATGCTTTGGGGGTTCCACTGGTCTCTGATTCTGAGGAATATCTTCTTTGGTCAAACACAAAAGAATGCAAAAATGGCTCCAAATAAGCCATAATTTGTATAAGCCCTTCAACCCAAAGATGGAACAAAGTCTAGCACAGGAGAAAAAAACAAACCTAAAACCATTGCCTTCAAGCATAACGAATCATCCACACAACACATCAGAGGTACATCTACATTTATATTGTCATACACATACATTACTTTCCCTTTTATCTATAGATTATAAACTAGTGTATGTATTTTCAAGTTGTATGCTGCTGCTGCTGCATTGCTTCAGTCATGTCCGACTCTGTGCGACCCCTGTGCAGCCCACCAGACTCCGCCATCCCTGGGATTCTCCAGGCAAGAACACTGGAGTGGGCGGCCATTTCCTTCTCCAGTGCATGAAAGTGAAAAGTGAAAGTGAAGTCGCTCAGCCTTGCCCGACTCTTCACGACCTCATGGACTGCAGCCCACCAGNGCTCCCCCGTCCCTGGGATTCTCCAGGCAAGAACACTGGAGTGGGCGGCCATTTCCTTCTCCAGTGCATGAAAGTGAAAAGTGAAAGTGAAGTCGCTCAGCCGTGCCCGACTCTTCACGACCTCATGGACTGCAGCCCACCAGGCTCTCCTGTCCATGGGATTTTCTAGGCAAGAGTACAGGAGTGGGTCAAGTTGTATGAATATGTGACAAATATCAAAGAGCCATGGAATCAAATATTTTTACAAATGNAAGTGAAAGTGAAGTCGCTCAGCCTTGCCCGACTCTTCACGACCTCATGGACTGCAGCCCACCAGGCTCTCCTGTCCATGGGATTTTCTAGGCAAGAGTACAGGAGTGGGTCAAGTTGTATGAATATGTGACAAATATCAAAGAGCCATGGAATCAAATATTTTTACAAATGGATGAGAACTCAGGGACTTTCTAATCTTCTAAGAGAAGCCGGAAGAGATTCCAGTGATGTATGCACTCAACATTCACAGTCAGTAACTAAATCCAAAAGCTGAACTCTAGGATACTTTCAGTCATATGGAGAATCAACGTCAGGAAGATCAGATGCATGTCATATACAAACCTCTCTTACTTTGCATTTTCATTCCTTAAGTCTTATTCCCTCAAAACAGCCAGATACGCACTTCATATTGACCTTCTATCAAGGAGTCAGGTGGGAGAAATGGAAAAGAAAGAAGGATTTCCCAAACGTTAGCAGTTAAAATTTCTGCAGGTAGTCATTATCTGCCAAAATTTAAAAACTTCTGGACAGACGATTCACTTCTATAATCAGCTTCTATATGATTCTTTAGAAATAATGTCAACTGTTTGCACTGTATAAAACATTAAAAAATATATACATCAATTTATACTTCAGCACCTTCTAGAGAGAGAAAAGGCAAATAAGAATATTGAGGCTTATCTCCAACAATTCAGACTCAAAACCAGAAATACAGGTTGATGCATAAAGTTTTAACATTTGGTAAGGAATATAGATTTTGGTAGGAAGTCAAGAAACACCTGGAGTAACAGGCAAATTTGGCAAAGACTAACAGGGTTTTGCCAAGAAAATGCACTGGTCATAGCAAACACCCTCTTCCAACAACACAANAAGCTGAGTGCCAAAGAATTGACGCTTTTGAACTGTGGTGTTGGAGAAGACTCTTGAGAGTCCCTTGGAACCCCAAAGAGATCAAACCAGTCAACCGTAAAGGAAATCAGTACTGAGTAGTAATTGGAAGGACTGATGCTGAAGCGGAAGGTCCAATCCTTTTGCCACCTGATGGGAAGAATGGACTCACTGTAAATGACCTTGATGCTGGGAAAGACTGAAAGCAGAATGAGAAAAGGTCAACAAACGATGAGATGTTGGATGGCATCACTGACTCTATGGACATGAGTTTGCGTAAGCTCCAGGATTTGGTGACGACAGGGAAGCCTGGTGTGCTGCAGTCCATGGGGTCACATAAAGTCAGACATGGACTGAGGACTGAACTGAATTGATAACATCTGAGAACCATGTAGATTTAGAAAAAATGGTAGCCAGTTATAAGTACAGCTCAAGCTGAAGCTCCAATGTTTTGGCCATGTGAAGAGCTGATGACTCTTGGAAAAGACCCTGGTGCTGGGAATGGTTGAAGGTGAAAGGAATGGCAGAGGATAAGGTTGTTAGATAGTATCAGGAACTCAATGGATATGCATTTGAGTAAACTGCAGTAAACAGTGGAGGACAAGGGAGCTAGGCATGCTACAGTCCATGATGTCACAAAGAGTGAGACATGACTTTGCGAGTGAACAACTACAACAGTAAGTAGAAAGCTGAAGTAATGGGTTGATTACAGAGTTTATCACATCTAAATTAATTTCCTTTTAATGAACATGCTTTCCTGGTGGCTCAGAGGTTAAAGGTCTGCCTGGAATGCGGGAGACAGGGGTCCAATCCCTGGGTCGGGAAGATTCCCTGGAGAAGGAATGGTAATCCACTCCAGTATTCTTGCCTGGGAAATCCCATAGACGGAGGAGCCTGGTGGGCTACAGTCAACGGGGTTGCAAAGAGTCAGACACAACTGAGCAACTTCACTTTCACTTTCACTTTAATGAACCTGCTGTGAGTCCTCTATTTTCTATCTAGATACCACTGGTTCCAAGTTACAGGAATTTGAATTGATAATAGAAAGAATGCAGTGGTAATGAGATTACAGTAAAATTAACCAGAGATTTCCAGAGTAGTAGAGAGCTAGTTTTAGGCAGTGTTAGCACATCAGTGGCAGAACAGCATGTTTAAGTAATTCAAAGGGACCACAAGGAAACTTCACAAGTTACAACCATTTCCATGGCAACAACTGATTCAAAGCTCTCAAAAACAGTGCAATTGTACTGATGTTCTTCCTAGTAGCTCTGAGGGGAAGCAAGGCTGCCTCACCATATTTCAAGAAAAGGTGTTAAAGGCACAGTGGGTATTTCCGAATGCTTCACAGTGCACAATGAAGGGACTGCTTCCTATCCCCTTAAACAGAAATGACACAAGTATAAATGCAAAATGCAATACTTAAAACAACTTGCTCAGCCACCATTAAAGCAAACTATTCCAAAGATTTCATATCAATAAACATAGCAATTTGAAGGCATACAAATGAGTTAGCTAATGGTATTTGCAGGAGGTGGAATTGAGAATATTCCTATTAGATTCTTTCAGTGGAGTAATGCATTTACAATATGTTTTAGGTAGAGTCACTTATTTGTTTCACGAATGCTTCAAAGGCCATTTGGAATAGTGATCACAACTTTAGCAAAGCCGAAAACTCCAAAATATGATAAATATTTTGAACTTTTCACAAGCAAAGTGCCTATATACAGAAAATTTCCATGACTTCTTGAAGCTATTGGAATCACATTCACTGAATTTTTACTTTGGAGTATGTTTCTGTTAAAAAAAAAAAAGAAAGAAAGAAAGTATAACAAATATAAATTGATCTTACTAAAGATTTAGCTTTTCAAAGTTGGAAAAGTAAAAGGTGTCTTATGATTTTTTTAGCTGTCAATCACATCACAGCATTGGGTAGCTTGTTCTATATATTAGTCATTTAATTGTATCTGTCAAAATGGAAAATATGTGGGTAGTCACTTGAAAGTTCAAGCAAATTTAAATGAATTAAAGGTTCAAATAAGTAATTACTGTCATTGGATAAAAGGTTACTTAGGACTAAACCTGACTACTTCATCTATTTTACAGTCTCCAGTCAAAGTTAGCTGCCATATATCATTGCCACTCTTTGAAAAAAGCTGACACAGCCTTTAGTATGCTGACATTGAAACTAATTTTACAAGATATTTTGAAGGAAACTAATCATATGACCTGAGGTCTAAAGATATTCTATTTCTCTTTAATTCTAAGAATGAAACTCTGATGGGTTAAGTGCTGTAACTCTCTCATAGACACTGTCATGATTACCTTCAAATGCCACTCAATGTCCCCAAAATGACATCAAGAGAAAAATATCAATTATAGGTAAACATAAAAGGAAAGCAGTAAGAAAATCAAATTTTTCAAAGAACTGTTATGGTGATTTGAATTTTATAAAATGCCAGTATTGCTCAAAATCCTCAGACAGAACTATTGATAGTTGAGAAGGTCAATTACAAACTCCAAACTTTTGAGGACAAAATATTAAAAATAAACATAATATACATTTAAGAAAAAATTTTAAAAAGTTATATTAATCTACATAATATGTAATGAATAAATATAGTACTAGCTTGTTGAGCATTATGTGCTAAGTATATTTTATTCGTCAAGTTTAATCATCTCCCAAACTGGACAAAATTGCATTCCCATGTTTTGTTATGGTCAAACTGAGGAGCAGCAAATTTAAGACTGAGGGTCGAATAAGCAGAATGTGTCATGCTCCAGATTCAAAGCCAGGTCTTCTTCCTTGGTGCTTCAGACAGTAAAAGCATCTGCCTGCAATGCAGGAGACCGAGGTTCAATCCCTAGTTCAGGAAGATACCCAGGAGAAGGAAAGGGCAACCCACTCCAGTACTCTTGCCTGGAAAATTTCATGAATGGAGGAGCCTGGTGGGCTACAGTCCATGGGGTCACAAAGAGATGGACACGACTGAGCTATTGCACTTTCTTTCTTTTCTTCCTGGTTTCAAAACTTGTCTTTTCTAATTAAATTGAGATTTAATAATTGTTCAGATTATGTTATCAGTGATGATACTAAATTAACCTGAATGGCATTTATAGAAGTTAGCCTTTGCTATCTCACAATGTGTTAGTTCCTAAGTTGTGTCCAATTCTGTGACCCAATGGACTGTAGCTTGCCAGGCTCCTCTGTCCATGGGATTCTCCAGGCAAGAATATCGGAGTGTGCAGCCATTCCTTTTTCCAGGGGATCTTCCCAACTCAGGGATTGAACTCAAGTCTCTTGTGTCACAGGCAGATTCTTTACCATCTGAGCTGCCTGTGAACCCTCTCAGATAATTAGTGACTCAAAACATTTGTTCCCTTGATTCTTTATTTGGCCAGGTGATTTGTTTGGTGCAGAATGGGTGGTCTAGATTGGCTTAACTCTCATGTCTGAAGTATTATCTGGGACTGGGTCACTCAGGCTGTCTCTGTGCTCTAAAATGCTATCCTGGGCTTTCTCACACGGTGACCAAAGGGTTCCCAGGGGGAGGAGTGGCAAGCACTCAGCAAGCCTTGGGTTACTTTTTCTTTGTTTCTGCTAACCAAAGCAAGTTACATAACCAAGCCCTGGTCCAAATAGTGAAGAAATAGACTAAATCTCTTGAGAGCTTGTTTGGAGGTTCTAGCTGGGGAGCACAGCCACTTGTATACCCTTGAAGAAAAACAAACAAAGGTCCTCTTCTCTTAGGGAAGACTGTCCTCTTCAACCAAGCATACATCTTCGGGAAGGATGTGCATGTGAGACAGTAAAGGAGCCCCTGCTTAGCTAGTCAGATCAGCTGAACCAACCCTACAATCAATGAATAGACAGATGTTGGAGTCAAATCTCCTTCACATTCGGAAACAGACTTCATCTCTTGATGAGAAGTGGTATGTGTCATTGTACCCTTTAAAAAAATTAATCCACACACACAAGACTTATTTTTTTAATAATTTAATTTTTGCTTGCTTTTATAATGAGCTAGAAGGCAATGGCATCCCACTCCAGCACTCTTGTCTGGAAAATCCCATGGACCGAGGAGCCTGGTGTGCCACAGTCCATGGGGTCACTAAGAGTCAGAAACGACTGAGCAACTTCACTTTCACATTTCACTTTTCACTTTCATGCATTGGAGAAGGAAATGGCAACCCACTCCAGTGTTCTTGCCTGAAGAATTCCAGGGACGGGGGAGCCTCATGGGCTGCCGTCTATGGGGTCGCACAGAGTCAGACATGACTGANGGACACGACTGAGCAACTTCACTTTCACTTTTCACTTTTCACTTTCATGCATTGGAGAAGGAAATGGCAACCCACTCCAGTGTTCTTGCCTGAAGAATTCCAGGGACGAGGGAGCCTCATGGGCTGCCGTCTATGGGGTCGCACAGAGTCAGACATGACTGAAGTGACCTAGCAGCAGTAGCAGTAGTAGAAGGTAAGTTAACCACAAAACATCAACTCTGCTTCAATCAAGATTCAAAAGTTTGGCTTGTTTGAAATAGAGTAAATCAGATATTTAACATCAAGAATATCACATTTAGTATATGTTTTAGTTTAATGGTACTTAACTTGGATTTTAAAATTATTTGATGCTTATAATAATCATGTGAAAAGCAGGAATAGTAGAAAATTATTTTCCTCATTGAATAAAAGATAATCTGGGAATATTGAGTTTTAATTAACTACTTAAGGTCACAGCAATTTTGTAGTCAATGAGGGACTGAAATTGGTGTTTGGTTTTCCTTACAGTTCCGTGGCCAGTACAATATGCTGGAATAAACTGAGTTAATCTTATGATTTTTTTTTAATTCCTTTAAAAAGACCTACTCAAAAGCAAAGCAAAACAATTATGCATAACTGCATATAAAATTCTTCCTACTCAACACTAAATCTATCCTATAATCAAAATGTTAAAAAAAAGAATGCTACATTAAAATGCATTACATGCTCAAATTCACATTTGTTTTTAGAAATGCTTTTTCATTTACCTGTGTTATATAATGCTTAATGTGAAAGAGTAACTAGAAATCTGGCAATATTTCTGGAGTCAGCAATGATGTCCACAGTTATTTACAAAAAGAGGTATGTAAACTACAGAGAATTTTGTTCTTGTCAATTTTTGTTATTGTTGCTCACAGACATTCCAATTATTTTATTTCATTTACATGTGTTCTGTTCAGTTCAATTCAGTTCAGTCACTCAGTCGTGTCAAACTCTTTGCAACCCCATGAATTGCAGCATGCCAGGCCTCCCTGTTCATCATCAACTCCCAGAGTTTACTCAAACTCATGTCCATCGAATCAGTGATGCCATCCAACCATCTCATCCTCTGTGGTCCCCTTCTCCTCTTGCCCTCAATCCCTCCCAGCATCAGAGTCTTTTCCAATGAGTCAACTCTTACATGAGGTGGCCAAAGTATTGGAGCCTCAGCTTTAGCATCAGAGCATCAGTCCTTCCAATGAACACCCAGGAATGATCTCCTTTAGAATGGACTGGTTGATCTCCTTGCAGTCCATGGGACTCTCAAGAGTCTTCTCCAACACCATAGTTCAAAAGCATCAATTCTTCGGTGCTCAGGTTTCTTCACAGTCCAACGCTCACATCCCTACATGACCACTGGATAAACTGCAGCCTTGACTAGATGGATCTTTGTTGGCAAAATAATGTCTCTGCTTTTGAATATGCTATCTAGGTTGGTCATAACTTTCCTTCCAAGGAGTAAGCATCTTTTAATTTCATGACTGCAGTCACCATCTGCAGTGATTTTGGAGCCACCCAAAATAAAGTCAGCCACTGTTTCCACTGTTTCCCCAGCTGTTTCCCATGAAGTGATGGGACCAGATGCCATGATCTTCATTTTCTAAAGGTTGAGCTTTAAGCCTGCTTTTTCACTCTCCTCTTTCACTTTTATCATGGGACTTTCCAGGCAAGGGTACTAGAGTGGGTTGCCATTTCCTTCTCCAGGAATCTTCCCAACCAAGGGATCAAACTTGGGTCTCCCACATTTCAGGCAGACACTTTACCATCTGAGCCACCAGGAAAGCTATTTAAATGTTCTATTAAAACATTTAAATATTTATATATTCTCACTCCTGAGGAACTTGTTAATAGTTTTATCAGTAAGCTTGATTGGAAGATCAGTTAAGTAATATTCCTCAGATTTGCATTCAAAATCCACCATCAATCTTTTTAAGTAGCCTTACCTTAGTGCTCCCTAATGCTTTCTTCTGGGTTGGGAGGTAGGATGAGGTGGAGGGGTTCCTTCCAAAATCAATACCCCTGCCCAGGGTATAAAGAGAAGGCCCTTGTCCATGTCTTCCTATGATACTAGTCTTTAAGCATTCACTATCAGTTTCAACATGTAAAGTGAACATGTTTCCCATGAGTTTCATCAGCATCTCAAGCAAACTGATGATTTTAATTGACCAAGAAATATTTCCTGATGGCTCAGGTGGGAAAGAATCTGCCTGCAATGTAGGAGACCTGGGTTTGATCCCTGAGTTGGGAAAATCCCCAAGAGAGGGGCATACAACCCACTCCAGTCTTCTTGCCTGTAGAATCCTATGAACTGAGGAGCCTGACAGCCTACAGGCTATAGTCCATGGAGTCTCAAATAGTTGGACATGACTAAACAATAAATACTTATGTAGAAATAGCTGAAATTACAAAATTTCTGCAAATTGGCCTTCTTCTGAGTCTCTTACTGTGTAAACTATCCATAAAAAATGTACTTTGAGCTATTTACTTGAAGATTTTATTTAAAGACAGAGGTAATTTACATTTATTTATATAGCACATATTACAAAAACAATCTAAAATGCCTTTTGAAGACATGTTCCTGCTAAAGCCAAAGGTGAGCATTTGAATTATGATATGCAAACAGATTTTAAATAACATTAACAGAATATCTAGTTAATTAAGTGACGCCCTGGCACTACTGCAACTAAATTTGTTTGTCCAATTCTCATATAGGTCAATTAGCATCACTCTGTTCTGTCCTCTGACTGCAGCACTAATAGTGACCAGATATTTTATGAATCTGTGTTCATTGCTACTTGAGGATTGGTTCAGATAATATTAGTGATTTCATACAAACCATCCTTCCTACTTGGGAAAGAACTTCAAAGCCTGTGATCTACCAACAGAGGGTATTCTGCCATATTTTTACATGTGACACTCATGTTAGAGATGTCAGCTTATAGATACTGTTGTTGTTGTTGTTGTTATTGTTGCTTTTGTTTAGTCACTTAGTTATGTCTGACTCTTTGTGATCCTATAAGTAGCCTGCTGAGATTCTCTGTTCATGAGTTTTTCCAGGCAAGAATAATGGAGTGGGTTGCCCTTCCCTTCTCCAGGAGATCTTCCCCAGACAGGTATTGAACCCATGTCTCCTTCCTTGGTGGGTGGATATTTACTACTGAGCCACCAGGGAAACCCCATAAATACTGTAGATACTACGTTTGCCAAGAAACATAAATGGTGTTCCACCAATTTTGGAAGTTGAAAGAGAGGAAATATATATTATGACAAAATGATTTTATAAAATGTGTCTTTTAATCTGAAATTTATATTAACCTTTATATTGAACTTAGATGAACACACACACACACACACACACACACACAAATGAGTTTATTAAACCTAGTTAGGAGGAGTTCAGTAATTTGTGAGTTAAATGGATGACCAAAATTAATCTCTACTTTAGCAGTGGAAGTAAATCACATTCTAGATTACCTGATTTAGTCATTACTTAACATGAGAATGGGAAGAAAATTGCACATCTTGAAAGGTATATCTCCTACCGTTTGAACAAACTTTCAACATAAATTAAGCGGGATGAATGTATTAAAATTTGTGTGCATGTCAATACTATTGCATCCTTACTGGACCTTGGAAAATATGTTCACTATTCACATCATTGAGGAATGAACACCAGGCATTCATTGAAAAATTAAAATAAGTCTTAATCTGTTACATATCCAAGGATAAAGTAGTTTTCTCTAACTACAGAAATGCCAAAAGTTAATCAGTCTTGCAAAGCTGAAAATGGCAATGCTATTGCAACATTCTAGAGGCATTTGTTTCACATTATATAATAGAAGCTTAATTTTCAAACATGTATAGCATGTATGAGTGTAAATCTTCCATATCAGATTTGCAAGGAAACTAACAATGCCATTGAATGAACAAGGACTGCAGAGAAGAAAATGGTAAATGTGTGAAACAATACTGGTGAATACCTCAGAATACTATCTCTTAACACGTTGTGTCTCTTCAGAAGTGAAATACACTATGAATCATACTTTAAAATAGATTAACACATTCCACTAGTGATATAAACCAAAACATATCTCATGTTTAAAATGCCTGAAAATTAATACCTAGAAGATATATTAAACACAAGTTAGAAAAAAAGTTTAAGTGATATGGTTCTGTACAAGGGAGAAAAGGAGAAAATGTATCACATTAGCACAGGTACTTAAAGATTTGTGATTTAAAATTTTTTTAACAGTGTGCTCACAAACATTCATATTCTGGAGCTACAAGAATGCTGTATATATCGCAGGGTTAAGGACTGTTTAAATTATGTGACCATGCAAAACAGGTCAGTCACACTTAAAGTCAGGTAAATAAACCTGAGATTCATGAGATGAAGATGAATTTATGATATTGTGGATGTACGTGTGTGTGTGTGTGTGTATTTCCCCATCATTAGATAGCATCACTGACTCAACAGACATGAATCTGAGCAAACTCTGGAGATAGTGAAGGACAGGGGAATCTGATGTGCTGCAGCCCATGGAGTCCCAAAGAGTCAGACATGGCTGAGCAACTGAACAACAAACAATAACAGCAAAAGTTGAGCATGGAAAATAAATCAATACGGTGTGTGTGTTCAGATTCATTCAAGACAAAGTGGACAGCATGTGCAAAGATCCTGAGGTACGAACAACATTGGCCTGTTTGCAGAAAAGCAGAGAGCAGTGAAACAGGCCAGAGCGGGTAATGGAAAGAGTCCAAAGAGATGGGGCAGGCTAACATCTGATCTCATGGAACCCTGAGTAAGAATACAAATGCACCTCAGGATTTCACATCTGGCTCAGGATGGTATATCTAAACATGTAGATGTAAACATCAGTCTGCTTGCATACCTCTGTGCTCAGTCACTTCCATCGTGTCAGACTCTTTGCAACCGTGTGGACTCTAGCCTATCAGGCTCCTCTGTCCACCAGATTCTCCAGGCAAAATACTGAAGTGTTTTGTCATGTCACACATGACATGAAGGGATTTCACACATGACATAAAGGGATGTCACACATGACATAAAGTGTTGTCATACATCACGTGAAGGGTTGTCATGCCTTCCTCCAGGGGAACTTCCTGACCCAGTGATGGAACCCGTATCTCCTGAATTGAAGGCAAACCATTGGGAAGCCCATCAGTCTGCCAACTTCTAAACAAAGTAAAATCTAACTTCTTATGTTGACAAATGCATTTTCTCAACAAGGAGGAAAGTCATATGAATTTGGGATTCTTGGATTCTTTAGTGTTAACATACAAATGATATGATAACCAGTGATGACCTAGAGAGATGGGATAGGAGGTTGAGAGGGAGGCCCAAAAGGGAAGGGACATATGTATACATATAACTAATTGACTTTGTTGTACAGCAGAAACTAACACAACATTGTAAAACAATATATTCCAGAAAAGAAAAGAAAAGAAAAGAAAGAAAGAATTAAAGTGGCACAGAGACCCTGTTATGGAGAGCAGTCAGGATCTACAGCAATAATCCACTTGTGATAATGGTGTTCAGTTCAGTTCATTTCAGTCACTCAGTTGTGTCTGACTCTTTGTGACCCCATGGACTGCAGCATGTCAGGTTTCCCTGTCCATCACCAATTCCCAGAACTTGCTCAAACTCATGTCCATTGAGTCAGTGATGCCATTCAACCATCTCATCCTTGGTATTGATAAACAGTCATGTATGGATGTGAGAGTTGGACTGTGAAGAAAGCTGAGCACCAATGTTTTTGAACTGTGGTGTTGGAGAAGACTCTTGAGAGTCCCTTGGACTGCAAGGAGATCCAACCAGTCCATTCTGAAGATCGGCCCTGGGATTTACTTGGAAGAAATGATGCTAAAGCTGAAATTCCAGTACTTTGGCCACTTCATGAAAAGAGTTGACTCACTGGNTCTGTCCATGGGATTCTCCAGGCAAGAATACTGGACTGGGTTGCCATGCCCTCCTCCAGGGGATCTTCTCTACCCAGAGACCAAACCCGTGTCTCTTACGTCTCCTGCTTTGGCAGGCGGGTGCTTTACCACTAGCACCACCTGGGAAGCCCCCCAAAGCCTAATGAGGATCACTATTTTGTTCACTCTGAAGGCCACTAAGTAGGCCACAAGTGGGCTCCCCTGAAGAACCCAGTGTCTTCTTCCAGAACTGAGGAAGGTGACCCAGGAGGGGCTGGAGAAAGCAGAAGGAGGTTCTTACAGACACGTGGGAAAACACACTCTGGGGTCATGAGAGGAGAAGTCCTGGAAGCTTCTTGGTGTGTCTTCTTTGCTCCTACTAGCCCTCCTCCTTGCAATCTCTTCCTTCTTACTTTTTCTTTTCCCTGCTACCCAGAGTTGAGCCAGATGTCGCGTGGTGAAGGCACAGCCCTTCATCCTTACATCACACACCAGCCACGAGCTCCGAGTCCCCAGGCTGCTCTCACTGCTGACCAGCTGGCTGCAAGTGCTGAGGTTTGATCTCTCAGGTTTGATCATCGGCCAGAATGACTCACAGAACTCGGGAACATGTTAGTCACTCAGTTGTGTCCGACTGTTTGTGACCGCATGGACTATGGCCCACTAGGCTCCTCTTTCCTTGGGATTCTCCAGGCAAGAATACTGGAGTGGGCAGCCATTCCCTTCTCCAGGGGATCTTTCTGACCCAGGGGTGGAACCCAGATTTCCTGCATTGTAGGCAGATTCTTTACCATCCAAGCCATTTATGATTNGGATTCTCCAGGCAAGAATACTGGAGTGGGCAGCCATTCCCTTCTCCAGGGGATCTTTCTGACCCAGGGGTGGAACCCAGATTTCCTGCATTGTAGGCAGATTCTTTACCATCCAAGCCATTTATGATTACAGTTTTATTATGGAAAAAAAAAAGATACAAATTAGAACCAGCAAAAGGGGAGACCTATAGTGTGAGGTCTGGAAGAATAGACCCAAACATGAAGCTCCCATTATCCTCAGGGGTTGTCACCATCCCAGCACATCAATATGGGTTAATACACAGGAGTATCACCACCAAGGCAGTTGGCTCAAGCTTTGGCATCCAGATTTTCATGGGGGTTTCATTAGGTAGACGGTGACTAACTGAATCACTGTCCGTGTAGCTGAGCTTCATCTCCAGTCCCCTCCTCTTCGCAGAGGTTGGGCTGATATCCCTGGCTTCAAGCCCCAATCTTATCATCAAGTGATTGAGTCTTCCTGCCACAGTCAGCCACATCCCAAGTCACCTCATTACCAAAAACCATCGGATGTGGTCCAAGGGGCCCACCATGAGGAGCAAAGACTATCCTACCACTTGGGAAATTCCAGCGATTTAGAGAGGCCATCCAGGAGCCAGGGGCAGAGGCCAGCCAAACTCTTCATTGCATACCTCTAAGGCGGACTGGAGGGCAGCAGACACGTCTCTACAAATCACGTCTCACATGCCAAAAGCAGAGCCACAGTGAGAAGCCAGTGTGGATTCAACCTAAGGACTACTGACTGAGTGAGTGAAAGTCACTCAGTCGTGTCCAACTCTTTGTGACCCATGGATTATACAGTCCATGGACTTCTCCAGGCCAGAATACTGGAGTGAGTAGCCTTTCCCTTCTCCAGGGGATCTTCCCGACCCAGGAATTGAACCAGGATCTCCAGCATTGCAGGCAGATTCTTTACCAACTGAGCTATTAGGGAAGCCTGAAGGGCTACTGAAGAGTCAATGCAAGTTTTCAGGCCATCTTAACTAAATAAGAGGGGCCATGCAGCAAACCAATTGGTTTCTCAGAAACTGACATCAGACAACAGATTCTAATGATCTTTGATTTGTTTTTTTCTTTTTTTTCTTTTTACTGGTAAATATACTTCGCTGGGCAGTGAAGCCCTGAAAGACCCTGGGAGAGTCTCACCATTAATCTTTGCCAGTGGAGTCTTCTCAACTTTCTCTGGGAGAAAATCAGAGGAGGAAGGAGCTGGAAGGAAATATGTGATGTCGAGGAGTCCAACCCTCTCACCCCACAGCTGGGAAGACAAGAACAAATGGCTTAGGGAATCCAGCCAGCAAACAAATGCCGTGACACCAGGCCATTCCTCTCCGGGTGACATTTGTTCCTCGGCGTTTCCTCTCCAGCAGCCATCCTTGAAAAAGCCAGTATTCCTCCGAGGCTGATCACAGTCAGGAACTACAGCACATTTGGCCATTTCTCTGAGTGTCAGTTTCCTAGTCTTTCAAGTGAGTGGACTGACCGGGTGGGGGGCCTCCGAAACCCAGATGCATCTGCTCAAGGCAGACAGGTAACATAAGTGATGTAAGCAGGCAGTTGTGAAGTAATCAGAGTGGTGGGGATGGGAAGAGATGGAAAATTAAAGGCCTTCACACTTGAATTTAAAACATTAGCCCAAATCCTTTGGCACAGGGTTTGTAATCGCTGACCCCGATGACCCCAGTCCCACTCAGACCTGGGAGAATCTGATTCTATTATTTTGTTTTCCTCCGCACATTGTTTATCAGATCGATTTACTCTGTGACAGTCAGTTATGCTCAGGGGATCAAGAGAGTGAGGTGATTTTCCAGGGGAGAAATGGGAAAACTTTTCAACTTGAGGATACCGTCTTGACTAGGCAGCTACCGGAACATAGCTGTATTGAACCCTGTCAAACAAGAAACAGGAAGTACTCTCTAAATTTCACGGTTTTACCCTAGGTAATCTCTAATGGAATAACCTGTGCCAACTAAGTCCACTGCAGAGAACTTCGCATTCGCAATGAGAAGGGCAGCTCCTGGAACTGTGCAGTGCACAGCCTGTACAACAGTACACAGCAACCCCAAATGGCCTGACTTAAAAAAAAAAAAAAANATAACCTTAAATGAAGCACAGCTACAGTGATTATCCAATACAAATGACAATTCATCAACATGAAAATACCTAGTATGTTATATGTATGTAAATTCATATACATATTTACATAATAAACATATATATAAACAAATATATATATACATATTATAAAGGAGAGACATTACTTTACCAACAAAGGTCCATGTGGTTAGAGCTATGGATTTTCCAGTAGTCATGTATGGATGTAAGAGTTGGACTATAAAGCAAGCTGAGTGTTGAAGAATTGATGCTTTTGAACAGTGGTGTTGGAGTGTCAGGAAGCTCCAGGAGGCTTCCTGTGTGCTGTTTTGGACCTGTCATGAATCCTTTATCCCTTATTATTTCCTGAATATTCAGGAATTAAGTGGAGTAGCAAACTACTCCAGGGGGCTGAAGTATGCATGCATTTCCATACAGTGATAAGCAACTATTTACGATCCTCTTCCTTTTTATGAACCATACGGTAAAAGTGATGATTTACAACCCTCTCTCTTTCATATGAATGACTTCATGTTTCCTTGATAACTCGTAAGTTTTGATTTGATCTCTGCTGAAAATAGCTACATTGTAAGACAGTATAAACACCCACACAATGTTGAATAAAACATCTTTGCTACATCAGAGCTTTGGTCTCTGTGNCCTGTGGGCAAATGGGTGACCATAGTGGTCAGAGAGTAGAGAAGTTCTCTTCCCGTCACTCAATTATCACAGTGAAATAGGAAGCAAGGTCATTTTCTGTGAATAAGAATGATGAAGAAGTTTAGGGACTTTTGAGAAGAGGCTTGTTGTCATTTTTTTTGTCTCCAAATCATATCTGACTAGGACCCCCACGAACTGCACCACCAAGGCTTCCCTGGAGTTTGCTCAAACTCATGTCCATTCAGTCAGGGATGCCATCCAACTATCTCATTCTCTGTCTCCTCCATTGTTCTCCATATCTGTGTCTCTATTTCTGCTTTGCAAATAAGATCTAGAGAAACATTATTGATACTATGCATAAAAATATAACTAATGAGAACATACCATACACCACAGAAAACTCTACTTAATCCACTGTCACCTGAATCGGAAGGAAGTCCAAAACGGAAGGGATATACATATGAGTATTAACTGATTCAATTTGCTATCCAGTAGAAATTAATACAACATTGTAAAACAATATATTCCAATACAAATTAATTTTAAATAAAATAAGATGTGCTTTCCCTCCAAGTTTCCTTGAAAATTGAAATTTCCCTCTTTTGTATACTTTCAGTTGAGAGACAGCAAAAAGAATAAAGAGAGACACCAAACTTTCTGTCTCCTGTTTGTCAGCTCCTCCCTCATTTCACCTCAAGGACTCATTTTATGAGACTGGAAACCTAAAAACACTTTGCCTAGGGATCAGTGTATAATAATTATCCTTTATTTGTACCCCTGGCTTTTTTTTTTTTTTCTGAACACCCTTGATGATGCTAGTTCATGATCATTGAATCAAATTGAACTGTAATTTTAAATGTCACACTGAACCTAATTTAATGTAGTAATTTAAATGACATATAGCTTCATCATTTTTCACTGTTCAATTTAGATACCCTCCCTCATTCTCACTTTTAATGAATGCCTTACACTTGCCACTATGCTTAGCAGATAGGAGGACACTACTGAGAAGTTATCGTGTGAGATTCTTTTCCTCAAGACATTTACAATGTTAATGGGGAGACAAGAAGTGTATGCTTAAGATTTTTCAAACCACTGTCAAATTTCTGTACAATAATAAAGTCTAGAGAATTACATTTTTGGTGTAGATGAGTTTAAACAGTATAAGTTAAATGATATCAGATGATGGAAATGCATTCAAATGGAAAAGCCTTGCAGGCAGCTGAAAATGCAGGAATGATGCTCAGAGAATGATGAAAATGAGAGGTACCAATGAAAACAATACAATACAATATCTATTCTATACAAATGGGTGGATTTTAAAGAAGCTCATCTATATAGAGAAACAAAAAATGAGTAGGAATGAAAATGACTGAACAAATTTGAGAACTTTGAGTCAAACCATGGATGAGACCATGACTCTACACTGTTTACATATGAGCTATGGTACAAATCACTTGCCTTCACTTGAGAGTCTATTTCTTCTTTAAGTAGTAAAATACAGCAAATCCATGTTGAGAGGGTATAAAAAAGCTGAAAACTGTCAAGTCATAAAACAAGTATCGACTATCGACACCATCAAAAGAGTGACAGAATATTCTGTTAATCAAATAAACATAAGTTTACTGGTGCTACTGCAATGAGAGAGTCTGTGCATTGTCTCAGAAGGGTTTATTCAGGGAAGGAATTCATAGGATTTGGGGTCTTTCAAAGAGGGACAGTAATTTCATTTGGGCAAAGATTGTGACATAATAATTTAAAATTAATGGACACAGTGAGGTGTGATTCTTGATAAGTACAAAGGTGTTTCAATANGAAGGGTTTATTCAGGGAAGGAATTCATAGGATTTGGGGTCTTTCAAAGAGGGACAGTAATTTCATTTGGGCAAAGATTGTGACATAATAATTTAAAATTAATGGACACAGTGAGGTGTGATTCTTGATAAGTACAAAGGTGTTTCAATAATCAGATGTTTGGCCAGGTTAGCAATCTATTGTCTGCTAGGAGATTCAGCTGCCAAAGGTGGTAACTGTTTGCTTAGGGGGAAATAGCTTGTAAGAACTTCCTGAATAAAAGCAAAATTGTTGATTGCTTATTTTCCCAGGTAAAAATTTCTGGACTAAATAGATAAATCATGCACCTTGCCTTTAACTCAGTAAGACTGAGTTTGAACTTCTGACCTCCAGAAATGCAAGAAAACGCATTATTTGTGTTATTGGAAGCCAGTATGTTCCTGCAAACTTGTTATAGCAGTTATAGGAATGTAAACAGCTTTCGAGTTCTTCATGCATCAGAGTGGAAACCAGATGTGCCAAAGAAAGCTGTATTTCTCTTCATGTTAGGTACACTTTTCCAATGAGTCACTTCTTTGCCTCAGGTGGCCAAAGTATTGAAGTTTCAGCTTCAGCTGGGAAACATTGAAGGCAGGAAGAGAAGGGGATGACAGAGGATGAGATGGTTGCATGGCATCACTGACATGATGGACATCAGTTTGAGCCAGCTCTGGGAGTTGGTGATGTTGGTGATGGACAGGGAAGCCTGGTGTGCTGCAGTCCATCGGGTCACAAAGAGTCAGACACGACTGAGTGACTGAACTGAACTAAGTATACTTGGCTCTTGTAGAGGGAGTGTGGCATTTGGAACTTAGTAGGAGCATAAAAGACATGTGTTTACTTATCTATTTTTTGGCTATGCTGGGTCTTTGTTGTCGTGCAGGCTTTACTCTAGTTGCTGTGAGTGGGGGCTATTCTCTTATTGAGGGGTGTGGGCTTCTCACTGTGGTGGCTTTTCTTGTGCTAAGCATGGGCTCTAGGGTTCATGGGCTCAGTATTTTTGGCACAAGGGCTCAGGACTTGCAGTTCCCAGGCTCTGAGCACTGGCTCAGTAGTTGTGGTGCACAGGTTAAGTTGCTCCAAAGCATGTGGGATCTTCCCAGACTAGGGATTGAACCCATGTCTCCTTTTTGCCAAGTGGATCCTCTTCCACTGAGCAATCAGGGATGTCCAATGGGAAACATTTCTACAAGGTTTTTCAACTCTCACTGTATATATAGAATTACTCAGAGAACCAAAACAAAATGCAATAAGCAGAGAGAATGCCAAAAATACCCCCACAAAATTTCAGTCACTTGGTTAGCCTATCAAGTACTCATCAAGGTACTTCTGTAAAAGGAGGTGAACAAAAGAAGATGACCTTGGATTGTATTAGTGGGTCTAGTATAATTACTTGGGCATCCTGATTGGAAGAGGAAAGAGGAGAGTCAGATGGGTGACAAGGTGGAGGGAAGAAAGGTAAGAAAGAGGGAAATTCAGAGAGCTCTGAGCATGGGAAGGATGCAGTTCAGTCTTATGAGCTTTGGTGATGGAGTAAATGCATCACAAAACAGGGAATATGGGTGCACTCTAGAATCTGGGAACAGTCCCCATTTTATAGCCTGCAAGGACACAAGCACCTCAGTTCACATCTGCAGGGAATTGAATTCTGACACAACCTTCATGAGCAAGAAGTTTTTCCATGGAATTTCCAGATATGAACACATACTTGCTGACATATTGCTTTGGCCTTGTGAGCTCTGCCAGAAGGACCAGCCAAGTCACACTGTACCTGCACTTCTGATGCACAGAACCATGAGAAAATAGCTTTGTGTTGTTTTAAACTGCTAAGCTTGCAGTCGTCTTTTTTAGCCACAGTAGAAAAGTAATACACAAGCAACCATAACAAACTGATCAATCATCCCAGATCAATTCAAGTAGAATCTGTTGGTAGAAGCTTGAATATATTTTTGGTTTTGTTTTTGTTTTTTCAGAAAACTCCTGGTTAGTCTGCTTAAATAGTGAGAACTGTGGCTAAGGTAACCAAAGAGTCCTGCCTTGGCCATGAACTTTTCTGGTTTGGACACTGTAAGTCCCTTGTTTTGGCAAAGCTCTTTATGTTTGACAGAGATATTTTGTCAACCCAAAAATCTTCCTAAGTGAAGCCAAAGCCATATAGATAATATGAAAAAGATACTTTGAGAATTCTACCTTTTAAATTTCCTGAAAATTTCTTTTCAAGTAGTTTATTTCAAAATAATTCATATAAATTTTTGTTCTCTTTTCCTGGATGATAGTCATTTCCATGCTGAACTTCTGCTTTCTTAAGCATTTCACGTGGGCTCCTGAAATCTAACTAAACCTTTCACCAAATACATTTTGTGTCCTTTCAGAAAGTTCAGCATTGTCACTTGCATACTTTTTATCAGCCATTATGGGTTGGAATCATTTGTACCATGCTGGGCATTTCTACATATAATATCTAAATTAAACTAAAAGTGTAGACCTCTTCATGTTGCCTTGAATCCTGTTTCATACATTTGTGAATTGTTCTTACATGATCTGAAAGAAAATAAAAATTCAGTGTTAATAGATATGTATGGACTATTTGTACAGTATAATGTTAATATGTCCATCTTTTTTCATTTTGAGGAAGCTGAACAAATTGTACTTTACCTTAAATATAAGTAGTCACTCATTTGTACTCAATTCATCCTCAAAAATCATTTTCTAAGAACAGCAGCATATCATAAAAGTAACTATTTCCAGCTATCCTTATTATGTGCCCCCTCAATAATATCCATTTTTATGTTTTCTAGTAAAATTCTCTTTCTAGTCATAGTCAAAGAAGCAAAGCATTTACTTAACTTCACTGTAGATTTTTCAGGGGAAAAACACACATATTGTAATGTAAAATTACTTGATATTACTAAATATATCTTTAGCATGCAAATTACAAATATATTGATTTAACAGTTTACATGTTTACCTACTTAAATAAAATTAGTAGAAAAGAATTACAAATTGGAGTAATTAATAGGTCAAATTGCTGATAAATGGTATAATCTCAATAAAATAAATATTAAATAGCCAGCTATATGAGAATGTACTGTTAGAATTTTTTCATTGAAAAAATGATAACTAAGGAAATATTAGAATGTCAAGTTGTTTTTGCTAGAGCCACCATATAAAGCTTTGGTTAGAAGAATTATAGGCACCAAAGTTAATATATCAAAGCTTTCTTTTTCTTTGGATATACCTTAATTTATTGTTTCTTCATTACATTTTGGTTAGATTTCAGCAATCAATAATATTTCACATAAAAGTCCTTAAGGCATAATATATGCATCAAAAATTGTTATACTTCTTATTAAATAGTAACTTTTTTCAAATTTCTGTTCTATTTTTATATTTTATGCTTACTCTTTGGAAAAGTGAAACAAGAGGTTAGGACTTATATTTGTCTTAATTTATAGCCTTCTTCTTGTATAAATAAATGATCATTTTGGCTAAATTGATTTTTAGCCCAGGGAAATATAAATATAGGGTGGATATGAATATCCTGTATTATTTTTACCAAAATCACCCCTCTAGCCTCAATTTAGATTGATTAAATCTTGTCTTTCTAAAAACTACTTCCAAAAATACCGCAATTTTTTTTCTTGAAAAACAGTTTTTATTGCACTCTTAAGTATTTTATGAATATTTCAAACATTTTTTTCTATCTTAGGGAGAATCATATAAAGTTAATATCATCTTATCAATATTATTCACACCTCTAACCACTCTCTAAATTTAGTATTTTAGATTAAGTTGGATTTCCCATGTGTGTTTCTACAATGACATGTCCAAATGACCTGAAAATATTTGATTTGTTCATTGTGATCAGCTTGGTCAAATTGCCAGACTGAATCTAATATGAATAAATTGGACTTTGTTAACCCTATCCAGCTTCCCAGGTGGTGCAGTGGTAAAGAATCCATCCATCTGTCAATGCATGAGATGCAGGAGGCTCGGGTTCTATCCTTGGGTCCCTAAGATCCTCTGGAGGAGGGCATGGCAATCCAGTTTCTCTATTCTTGCCTGGAAAATTACATGGACAGAGGAGCCTAGTGGGAACAGTCCATGAGATGGCAAAGTCAGACACGACTGAGTGAGCACACATGCACGCACGCGCACACACACACACACACACACACACACATACAAATCCTTATCCATCAATTTGGTTATCTCAAAAGCAAGGCTTCTGAGATTTGAAAACATGCAAATTTTGAGTCAACCATTGTGATAGACGTTTACATAGGGACATCTAGGTGTTATGTCTTGGAGAAAACCTCTTACCTTAAGTGTGGTGGAACTTCTGAGTTGATCCTGCCAAGAGAATGAAGGGATGGAACCTCCTATGACTGGGACAGTCACTCTTATGACTGGGACATGTTATATAAGACCCCACCCTCCTTAGCATAGTAAACCCAGACCATCTTAGTCTTGAAGAAGTAAATTGTCATGATGTCTGAGTTTGGTGAGATGCCATATGACAGGAAATCACATGGGTGGTCTTTGGGCTCAAAAAGCAGCTCCCAGCTGACAACCAGTGTGGAAAGCAGGATCTTACTTACACAGAGAGGAGATTAACTCTGCCAATAATCACATAAGCCTGGAACAGGACCCCAAGCTCCCTCTTAGAAGAGGGATCCCTACCTTCAGAGAGGGATTCAGCCTTATTGAAACCTTGATTACAGGAGTGACCCTCACAGAGGGCACACACACACATAAAACATATATACGTGCATGATCAGTCGAGTTTAACTCTTTGAAAGCCCATGGACCTGGCTATCCTGCATTGGCAGAAGGATTCCTTACCATCTGAGCTGCTTGGGAAATGTGTGTGTGTGTGTGTGTGTGTTGACCCATGTTGGATTCATGGGTCAGGAAGATCCTCTGGAGAAAGGAATGGAAACACACTCCACTATCCTTGCCTGGAGAATCCTATGGACAGAAGGGCCTGGTGGGCTACAGTCCAAGGGGTCACAAAGAATCNTGTGTGTGTGTGTGTGTGTGTGTTGACCCATGTTGGATTCATGGGTCAGGAAGATCCTCTGGAGAAAGGAATGGAAACACACTCCACTATCCTTGCCTGGAGAATCCTATGGACAGAAGGGCCTGGTGGGCTACAGTCCAAGGGGTCACAAAGAATCAGATAGGATTGAGCAACTCACACATCCACTTTCATATATATATATATACATATATACATATTAAGTATACCAAGTTCTCTATTTCCAAAATACAGAAACCAAATTTGGGTACATTAAGTAAGCAAGCAAAGTTAAGTGTATGTATTGGCACATAGAAGTCACAGAGAAATTAAAGAACTGTGTCATATTACAAAAAGAAATTGGATGAAGTCGAAGGACAGACACCTAACAGAAACCAACAGACAGTCAATGTTCAGTGCCCCTATTAGTATTAATCAGCTCTAACTTAACAGTGTCTGTGTTGCTCGACTCAAGATCCAGAGGAGTGTAGGGTATCTTGACACTTCCCATCAGGACACTGTTCATTACATGTGTGATCATGAAGAGGGTGGTAGTTCACAAAGCTTAATTAGTATGAATACTCAGAAAAAAAAAAAAANGCGACTGAAGAAACTTAGCAGCAGTAGCAGTGGTAAAGAACCCACTTGCCAAAACAGGAGACATAAAAGATCACGGTCCAATCCCTGGGTTGGGAAGATCCTCTGGAGAAGGAAATGGCAACCTACTCCAGTATTCTTGCCTGGAGAGGCCCATGGACAGAGGATCCTGGCAGGCTACGGTCCCTGAGGTGGCAGAGTCAGGCACGACTGAAGCGACTTAGCACGCAAGCAGGAGGATTTGGGTGCCCATCCCTCTAGTTCCAGAAATAATTCCAAATAAATTTGCATTATGGAAAGCAGCCAAAATAGATACTGAAATTCTAACTGCGTTTTGTTTTTCTTCCCAAGACTTTCGGATCACATATGTTTAAAGCAGTTCATTGGGACTGCATTTGTCCCGATCACCTCACAGAGGCTGCCTACCAGCTGGTATCTCATAACCTGGTCTGAGAGCAAGCATGGGCATCCCTCAGCACAGCTGCTTGGACCAAGTGTGGACATCTGACCGGCTGAGCCGATCAGAACCTTGAGCGAGAAAAGGTCTGTGCAAGAGACCAAAAACGAATGGCCCGACAGTGCTGGGAGGCTGGGGTCAGAGTCCTTGCGCTCCGTCAGGACAGCCACAGGGGAGCCAAGTTACAGAGGCTTGCAGAGGAAGCCAGACTGGAGCGGGGAAGAGGGCAGACTTGGGGACGAGGGGGAAGTGTCCCCGCCCACAGCCTGCAGGCTCCCGGCTCCGGACCCAGGGCTGCAGCTCCTGCCGGTGCAGCCATGAGATGCCCCTGGATGTCGACAGTGACTCCCTGGCTCCCTCATCTTTCTGCCCGAATGGGAGAACAGCCACATCAGAATCACCTGGGACTTTTCAGAACTGCAGACTCGCTTTCCCTAGCCCAGAACCTCTATATCTGAATATGCATGTTAAAGAGCTCTCTTGTGACGCACTTGCTCTGTCTACTGTCATGAGAGGGTTCCTTCCTGTTAAGACACCCTGCTTGACAGCCTCACCCCCATCGCAACTTGGCCCAAGTCTACACCCCAAGTTCCCGCAGCCCAGGCTCCCCACTGTGGCTTCTCAGCCCCGGCGTCTCCCCAGACACCCAGCCTCACACTGAGCCCTGACACCTGACAAACCCAGCAAGGAGGGAATTAATCACTGGCATACACCGAGCTCCAGCAGCCACCCAGCTCCTCCTCTGGAGAGGACTGTGTGCCCTTCCTCGCGGAGCCTGCCCAGCCACCCCCTTGCCTGTCTCCCTGCCTGTGGCCCCAGCACCAAGACCCACACGCGCTCCAGAAGAGTCTCCACTCATGACTCGAGCAGTGGATCCACTTGCCCTCGACTTGCTCAACTGCCACCTCTACAACCAGCTTTTGTCCCCTGAGTGATTTCTCCAGCTCTGGTGGCAAAGGGGTTCTCCTGCTTGTCCGCCCACAGACGGTCTGGGGGCTTACCTGCCAGAAGCTTGTCCCCATGACAGAAACACACCAGAGACCTGGACACGAACTGTCTTTCAACCCCTGACTGGTACCCAGGGACCAAGGACTCAAGGAGCCAACTTCTCTGCCAGCATCGGTTCCAAAATTGAGCTGTACAGCCCTAGACCAACATGACCCTCCTCTGGGTAAGGATGGAGGCTTTCCAGGCCCCTCAGCTCCTCCTGGCAAAGGGCTCTGGGGACCCAAGGACAGCTAGCCTGCTCCAAAGCTGGGTCTTGGGTCCACTGGTTCAGAAGGAAGCTGCAAACGTCCCGTGTTCCTCTGGGGCCGCTGCCTCAGGCTGACCGTAGGCGGGTATCCAAACGTAGGGAGGGGTCTTCTCTGGAACCACGTGACCACAGTGGCGTACATGTCATTGCTTGCAGCATCTTACCTCCTTGAAGCTTCACAAGAGCTCCGAGTCACTCTGAAGGTGGAATACACGGGTGCGATCATTCCCTGAGCGAGAAACCAGCACTCAGAGAGGTAAGGGGTCTCCCCAGGCCACTCCAGGCTTGGTGGAAATGGGCTCAGATGAAGGGTTTCTGACCCCGGTCGAGCATTCGAGCACCCCAGTCCGCCTCGTTTCTTGAGAGCTCTGCTCTCCTGTGCCCACTCTCACTTCCCGCTTCTCAATCCCCTCCCAGCACACTCCNCCCCAGGCCACTCCAGGCTTGGTGGAAATGGGCTCAGATGAAGGGTTTCTGACCCCGGTCGAGCATTCGAGCACCCCAGTCCGCCTCGTTTCTTGAGAGCTCTGCTCTCCTGTGCCCACTCTCACTTCCCGCTTCTCAATCCCCTCCCAGCACACTCCACTCATCTCCCCTCCTCCTGCCACAAAACCATTTCTCAAGGTCACCAGCGACCTCTGTTGTGGGTTGAACAGTGCTCCCCAGAAAGATGTGTTCAGGTTCCAAATCCCCCAGTCCCTGACGTGACCTTATTTGGAAATGGGTTCTGGGCAGATGTCATCAAGTTGAGATGAAGCCACGCTGGATTAGAGTGGCCTTCTCTAATCTGACTCATGTCCCTACAAGAAGAAGGACATTTGGACACAGATGGAGGGAGAAGGCTGTGTAGAGGTGAAGACAGAGCCTGGAGTGGTCCATGGCCAAGCCAAGGCCCACCAGGGCTGTGGACCACAAGCAGAAACCAGGGAGAGACAGGAGAGACCCTCCCCTTCAGAAGCCTCCAGAGAAAGCATGGCCGGCTGCCACCTTGGTCTCAGACGNTGCATTGGAGTCTTCTGCAGAGGTATGGGTTAGCAGTCACCTGCCACAGGGACAGGGGCTCTGGATGAAATAGACCTGTGGCATAAACCCTCTAGGAAGTGGTTGTCATTAACCCCACCGTAGAGCTGCCAGAACTTAACACAAGACTGGCGAAATGGACTCTTGGAGGGCACAAACAAAACCTTGTGCACACCAGGACCCAGGAGAAAGGAGCAGTGAACCCACAAGAGACTGACCCAGACTTTCCAGTGAGTGTCCAGGAGTCTCCTGAAGAGGCGTGGGTCAGTGGTGGCCTGCTGCAGGGTTGGGGGCACTGAATGCAGCAGTGCGTGCCTGGGACCTTTTGAAGGAGGTTGCCATTATCTTCAGTACCTCGACCATAGTTTACTCTCAAGTCAAACAACATGGCAGAAACACAGCCCTGACCAACAACAGAAAATTTAATTGAATTTAAGATTTACTGAGCATGGCCCGGTCCATCAGAACAGGACCCAGTTTCCCCTTCAGTCAGTCTCTTCCATCAGGAAGCTTCCATAAACCTCTTATCACCTCCAGCAGAAGGCAGACAGAATGAAAGCCACAATCACAGAAAATTAACCAATCTTATCACATGGACCATAGCCTTGTCTAACTCAATAAAACTANCCTTCAGTCAGTCTCTTCCATCAGGAAGCTTCCATAAACCTCTTATCACCTCCAGCAGAAGGCAGACAGAATGAAAGCCACAATCACAGAAAATTAACCAATCTTATCACATGGACCATAGCCTTGTCTAACTCAATAAAACTATGAGCCATGCTGTGTAGGGCCACCCAAGACGAACAGGCCATGGTGGAGAGTTCTGACAGAATGTGGTCCACTGGAGAAAAGAATGGCAATCCACTTCAGGTTTCTTGCCTTGAGAACCCCATGAACAGTATGAAAAGGTGAAAAGATAGGGCACTGAAATATGAACTCCCCAGGTCAATAGGTGCCCAATATGCTACTTGAGATCAGTGGAGAAATAACTGCAAAAAGAATGAATAGATGGAACCAAAGCAAAAACAACACCCAGTTATGGATGTGAAAGGTAATGGAAGAAAAGTCCAAGATGTAAAGAGTGATATTGCATAGAAACCTGGAATGTTAGGTCCATGAATCATGGCAAATTGAAAGTGGTCAAACAGGAGATGGCAAGAGTGGACATCGACATTTAATAATTTGTGACCTAAAATGGACCAGCTATAAAAAAAAAAAAAAGAGTTCAAAATGCAGTACTTGGGTGCTATCTCAAAAATGACAGAATGATCTCTGTTTGTATCCAAGGCAAACCACTCAATATCATAGCAATCCAAGTCTATGCCCTGAACAGTAATGCTAAAGAAGCTGAAGTTGAATGTTTCTATAGAGAACTACAAGACCTTCTAGAAATAACACACAATGATTAAATGTTTTTCATTATAGGGGACTAGAATGCAAAGTAGGAAGTCAAGAAACACCAGGAGTGAGAGGCTAAGTTGGCCTTGGAGGACAAAATGAAGCAGGTCAAAGGCTAACAGAGTTGCCCAAGAGAACACATTGGTCATAGCAAACACCCTCTTCCAACAACACAGAGAAGACTCTACACAGGGACGTCAGCAGATGGTCAATATCAAAACCAGATTGATTATATGCTTTGAAGCCAAAGATGGAGAAACTTTATATGGTCAGCAAAAACATGACTGGGAGCTGACTGTTACTCAGATTATGACTCCTTATTGCAAAATTCAGACTTAAATGGAAGAAAGTAGAGAAAACCACTAGACCATTCAGATATGATCAAAATCAAATCCCTTACAATTATACAGTGAAAGTGACAAATAGATTCAAAATTTAAATCTGATAGACAAATACCTAAAGACCAAAGGACAGAGGTTTTTGACATTGCACAGGAGGCAGTAAGTAAGACGATCCCCCAAACCAAGCAATGCAAAAAGGTAAAGTGGATGCCTGAGGAGGTCTTAAAAATAGCTGAGAAAAGAAGAGACTCAAAAGGCAAAGGAAAAAAAGAAAGATATACCCATTGGAATGCAAAGTTCTGAAGAACAGCAGGGAGCGATAAGAAAGCCTTCCTCAGTGATCAATGCAAAGAAACACAGGACAAAAATAGAATGGGAAAGAATAGAGATTTCTTCAAAAAAATTAAAGATATAAAGGGAACATTTCATGTAAAGATGGGCACAATAAAGTACAGAAATGGTATGGATCTAACAGAAGCAGAAGATATTAAGAAGAGGAGGCAGGAATACCCACAAGAACTGTACAAAAATTATCTTCATGACCCAGTGAAATTGAATCAAATATCCTGGAATGGGAAGTCAAGTGAGCCTTAGGAAGCATCACTTCAAAAAAAAAGCTAGTGGAGGTAATGGAAATCCAGTTGAGCTACTTCAAATCCTCAAAGATGATGCTGTGAAAGTGCTGCACTCAATATGCCAGCAAATTTGGAAACCTCAGAAGTGGTCACAGGACTGGAAAAGGTCTGTTTACATTCCAGTCCCAAAGAAAGGCAATGCCAAAGAATGCTCAAACTGCCACACAGTTGCACTCATCTCACTAGCAAAGTAATGCTCAAAATTCTCCAACCCAGGCTTCTACAGTACATGAACCAAGCACCTCCAGATGTTCAAACTGGATTTAGAAAAGGCAGAGGAACTAGAGATCAAATTGCCAACATCCATTGGATCATTGAAAAAGTAAGAGAGTTCCAGAAAAACATCTATTTCTGCTTTATTAACTATGAAAAATCCTTTGAATATGTGGATCACAACAAACTATGGTACCTCCTGAAAGAGATGTGAATTCCAGACCACGCGACCTGCCTCCTGAGAAAACTATATGCAGGTTAGGATGCAACAGTTAGAACTGGACCCGGACAACAGACTGGTTCCAAATAGGAAAAGGATTGTGTTCAAGGCTGTATATTGTCTCCCTATTTAACTTATATGCAGGGTACATCATGAGAAACGTTGGGCTGGAGGAAGCACAAGCTGGAATCAAGATTGCCAGGAGAAATAACAATAACCTCAGATATGCAAATGACACCACCCTTATGGCAGAAAGTGAAGAAGAGCTAAAGAGTCTCCTGTTGAAAATGACACAGGAAAAAGTTGGCTTAAGGCTCAACATTCAGAAAACTAAGATCATGGCATACAGTACCATTACTTCAAGCAAACAGTGGGGAAATAGTGGCAGTCTATTTTTGAAGGGCTCCAAAATCACTGCAGATTGTGATTGTAGCCATGAAATTAGAAGATGCTGAGTTCTTGGAAGAAAAGTTTTGACCAACCTAGACAGCATATAAAAAAGCAGAGACACTACTTTGCCAACAAAGGTCCACCTAGTCAAAGCTATGGTTTTTCCAGTAGGCATGTATGGATGTTAGAGTTGGACTATAAAGAAAGCTGAGTGCCAAGGAATTGATGCTTTTGAACTGTGGTGTTGGAGAAGATTCTTGACAGTCTCTTGGACTGTAAGGAGACCCAACCAGTCCATCCTAAAGGAAATCAGCCTTGAATATTCATTGGAAGGACTGATGCTGAAGCTGAATCTCCAATACTTTAGAACTGACTCACTGGAAAAGTCTCTGACACTGGGAACAATTGAAGGCAGGAGGAGAAGGGGATGACAGAGGATGAGATGGCTGGAATTCACCAATTCAATGGACATGAGTTTGAGTAGATACCAGAAACTGGTGATGAACAGGAAGGCCTGAAGTGCTGAAGTCTGTTGGGTCACAAAGAGTTGGACATTACTGAGTGATTGAACTGAACTGAACTGAAAGTGTTTGACTCTGTGGATCACAATAACCTCTGCAAAATTCTTAAGAATTGAGACAATACAATACCACCTGACCTGCCTCCTGAGAAATCTGTACGCAGGTCAAGAAGCATCAATTAGAACTGAACATGGAACAACAGAATGGTTTCAAATCAGGAAAGGAGTATGTCAAGCCTGTATATTGTCACCCTGTTTATTTAACTTAAACACAGAGTACATTATAAGAAATGCTGGACTGGATGAAGCACAAGCTGGAGTCAAGATTCCAGGGAGAATTATCAATAACTCCAGATATGCAGATGACACCACACTCATGGCAGAAAGCAACAAAGAACTAAAGAGCTTCTTGATGAAGGTGAAAGAGAGTGAAAAATTTGGCTTAAAACTCAACATTCAGAAAGCTAAGTTCATGGCATCCAGTCCCATCACTTCATGTATAATAGATTGGGAAACGATGGAAAGAGTGACACACTTTATTTTTATGGGCTCCAAAATCACTGCAGATGGTGACTGCAGCCATGAAATTAACACATGCTTGCTCGTTGGAAGAAAGTTATGACCAACCTAGACAGCATATTAAAAAGCAGAGACATTGTCCATCTAGTCAAAGCTGTGGTTTTTCTAGTAGTCATGTATGGATAAGAAAGCTGGACTATAAAGAAAGGCTTGCTGCTGACAAGACGCTTCAGTCGTGTCTGACTCTGCGACCCCATAGACGGCAGCCCACCAGGCTCCCTTGTCCTTGGGATTCTCCAGGCAAGAACATTGGAGTGGGTTGCCATTTCCTTCTCCAATGCATGAAAGTGAAAAGTGAAAGTGAAGTCGCTCAGTCATGTCCGACTCTTAGCGACCCCATGGACTGCAGCCCACCAGGCTCCTCCATCCATGGGATGTTTCAGGCAAGAGTACTGGAGTGGGGTGCCATTGCCTTGTCCAAAGAAAGGCTTAGCAATGAAAAATTGATTTCTTTTAACTGTGGTGTTGGAGAAGATTCTTGAGAGTCCCTTAGACTGCAAGGAGATCCAATCAGTCCATCCTAAATAAAATCAGTCCTGAATATTCATTGGAAGTTCTGATGCTGAAGCAACTCCAATACTTTGGCTACCTGGGCACAGAATGGTCTGATTTGAAAAGACCCTGATGCCATGAAAGATTGAAGGCAGGAAAAGAAGGGGCGACAGAGGATGAGATGGCTGGATGGCATCCCTGGCTGTATGGACATGAGTTTGAGTAAGCTCCAGGAGTTGATGCTGGACAGGGAAGCCTGGCATGCTGCAGTCTATGGAGTTGCAAAGAGGCAGACACAATGGAGCAATTCAGCTGAATTGAACTGAGACTTTTTTTCAACTATATGTTCATCAGAAGGTTTATATCAATTTAAGCTTCAACCATTATTTCAAAGTACTATGTATTTTCTAAACTTTTGAGATATTTCTTGTTTTGCTTCATTGCTATTGTATTTTCATTTCTTGGACCAGCAAATAGATTAAAAATTCGGATGGCTAGTCATAATAAGTTTTTCTATTATCCATTATCTGGCCTACTCATAGCTCAATTTTTCCACTAGAAAGTTATCTTTTATTTATGTATTTTAAGAGGTCTTTAAATGTTTTGGTTAACTCTTTTTATCTCAGATATTAACAAATTGCAATTATTTTTAAGAATTTATTGTTTCCTGTTTAACATTTCTTATAGTATATTGCATCATACAGAAGCTTTGCACTTATACATAATTAAACTGTTAAGCATTGTTTTCATAATTTCTGCCTTTTTTTTTACTATTTAGTTTGGTTTCTGCATGGAATCAGGTTGGTCTCTGTTTTGTTTTCAGTGATTAACTGGTTGCACCTGTGTGATCAGTCCACTCTAATATTATATTTGATATATTATATTTATCATGTCTCACTTTTATTGTATATACTGGGTTAGATCGTGACAGTTATCAGATAGCTGAACACATATAGGATCTAGAATATTCACCGTTGAACGCCTTCCACTTCCAGAATTGTCAAAAAGAAGGCGTTTCCCCAGATATGTCTTTGTGTTCAATTGCTCTCCACAGCCCTGTTTGCCATTCCTTTCTACCGCCATATTGAGATGGAGGGGAAAGCTGATTCTTTATAACCTTCTTATCTTCTTGTGGACTTCCCTGGTGGCTTAAACAGTAAGAAGTCTGCCTGCAATGTAGGAGACCTGGGTTCGAGCCCTGGGTTGGGAAGATAACCTGGAGAAAGAAATGGCAACCCATTCCAGTATTTTTGCCTGGAAAATCCCATGGATGAAAGAGCCTGGCAGGCTACAGTCCACGGTGTTGCAAAGAGTTGGACATGACTGAAAGACTTCACTTTATTTTAGTTTCCTGCCTAAAATATACAGACATTGTCACATGGTGATGTCATTAGTATTTCAAACTTAAGTGTCCCAAAATTAACTCTTGGTTCCTGAAATGCTATTTCCAATCACCTGAAAAGCATTTTTATTTTCCTACAGTGATATTTTCATTTTCCAGACTTCCTATTGAAATTGGAGCTCAACCTTAGATAATATGTAGTAATAATCAATTAATATTATAGTATCCACTCCAAATTCAGTCTAACTTATGTAACACCAAAACTCTTAGTGTAACTTTATTTTAAAATCAACTTCTCAATATTTAACAGTATACATAAAAGTGAATTTTTGTAGGCTGAACAATTAAGTGATCAAAATTTTTTCTCTTGATTTTTATTATATATTTAAAAGTAAGTAGATAACAAAATTTAAATGACCATAATAGATAACATTTTGTAATGATTTATTATGATGGAATTGACTATATTTCAGCATTTTATTCCCCTAAACTCTTATCTGAATATAGATATGCTACAAGGAAATCTTGTGAAATAGCATATCTGTTACCTGCAGCTAAGATACTGACAGAGTGCTTTTAGCAAAGTAAGCTGCATTCTATATCTGATTTGTAAAGATTTGAAAGTATTTGAAGCACAACTTCTGCTGCTACTGCTGCTAAGTCGCTTCAGTCATGTCTGACTCTGTCACAGACAAACCAACATATGAACTTCTTTGAATGATATTTATTTTTTTAAAATATGGATGTAATCACTTTCATTGTCCAAAAGTTATAGAAATTTGGATATTTAAACATTAATGAAGAGCCTGAATACAGTTTAGACACCATATAATCCCAGGTATCATAAAATAAACAATTGAATTTTTAAGTTTTTCTTGATACTATAATGGAGAAATAGACATATTTTTAGAAATTTATTCTTAAAAGGTAATTATAGTAAAATTGGAAATTATTCAAGTCATTTCAATATATTTTTACAAATAAGAAAATTATTAGGTTACCAAAATTAATAAAAAATATAAAATTGTCATACAGTTTTTTTGTGTAAACACAAAGCTATAATGTTTTACTCATAAATCTACATTAATGCCAAATACACTTTTTAAAAGAAATACCATCTAATTTCTTTCTCTGACCCAATATCTGTCTTGTCCGACAGTGTGGGAGATTCATTGTATAAGTCAGGTTTTTCTGATAGTTAATGGTTGGCTTTGCCTTTGTGGTTTCCCATAGTTATAACAGCAGTGATATTTTTTCAGCCTACACTTCAGAGTCTTGCTAACAAGAATGGACTTTTTTTTTTTAATCCTTGTGCAGTCTTTTCTTTTTTTACTCTCACACAACAGCGCTTGATTTACAGTGAAAACTGTGAAACAGCAAGTGAGCCAGTTTTGGAATCAGAGGTCTTGATTTACGCCCTGGCACTTTTTACCTAAGAAGCGATGATCTCTGGTGGAAGGAGCATGGTACAGTGAATTGAACCTGGGCCTTGGAGGCAGCATGAATGCATTCAAACCCCAGTGATATCTGTTTATAGCTGCATATACTTGGCAGGTTACTTAATCTCCTTGAACTTTGGTTATTTTTCTGCAAAACAGTGATTGATGTTTTATGCACATCACTGCTCAGCATTTTACCCAGGAAAACTTTCTAAAAGACCAGACTCCCCCTAAAAAAAAAGTTCTCAGAAAATGTTAGGTGTTAGTCACTTCCCTCACTCTTCCACTTCAATTGCTCATTTACACCTAACTTTTCTCTGTATGTATGTCACCATGCCCAGTTGCCCACTGACACCCTCTCAGGATTATAACTGCAGTCTTGTCCCCTCTAGCACAGATGATGTTACTTGAATTCGCATTTTCAAAAAGGAAGCATTTGCATTTACATTTGCTACATCCTCCATAACCTTCCCCCAATTACAGCTCATACTGTGGTGTTGGAGAAGACTCCTGAGAGTCCCTTGGAGTGCAAGGAGATCCAACCAGTCCATTCTGAAGGAGATCAGCCCTGGGATTTCTTTGGAAGGAATGATGCTAAAGCTGAAACTCCAGTACTTTGGCCACCTCATGCAAAGAGGTGACTCATTGGAAAAGACTCTGATGCTGGAAGGGATTGTGGGCAGGAGGAGAAGGGGACGACCGAGGATAAGATGGCTGGATGGCATCACTGACTCGACGGACGTGAGTTTGAGTGAACTCTGGGAGTTGGTGATGGACAGGGAGGCCTGACTTGCTGTGATTCACGGGGTCACAAAGAGTCAGACACTATTGAGCAACTGAACTAATTCAGTTGGTTGTGCTCTCATTTCTATCCTATCAAGTTCTATAAAGTTTTTGTTCCATACTAAAGCCATAGCTATGTCTATGAGACCATGTCCATGACATGATTCTGCTTTCCTGGTAGCTTAGCTGGTAAAGAATCCGCCTACTATGCAGGAGACCCCAGTTCAATTCCTGGGTCAAGAAGATCCTCTGGAGAATAGACAGGCTACCACTTCAGTATTCCTGAGCTTCTCTGGTGCCTCAGATGGTAAAGAAACCACTCACAAGATGGGAGACCTAGGGTCATTCCCTAGGTTGGGAAGATTCTCTGGAGGAAGGCATGGCAACCCACTCCAGGATTCTTGCCTGGAGAATCACTACAGACAGAGGAGCCTGGCAGCCTACAGTCCTGCTAATGGAAAATTCTCACTTTTTCTAGGACTATGAGTTGATTTGACGGTGAGCAAGAAGTTTGCTGGTTACATTTTTGTATCCAGTGTCATAATTCCTGTGTCATCATGGAGAACATTTATGACACCAAGTTTAGGTTATATGTCAACTTTGTTTAACCCCACATTTCTCTGGGCTTTTCACAGTGGCTCAGAGATAAAGAATCTGCCTGCAATGCGGGAGTTGCAGGAGACACAGTTTCCACCTCTGGGTTGGGAAAATCCCCTGGAGGAGAGCATAGCCACCCACTCCAGTATTCTTGCCTGGAGAATCCCACGGACAGAGGAGCCTTGAAGGCTACAGCTCATGGGTGTCACAAAGAGTCTGATGGGAATGAAATAACNGGAGACACAGTTTCCACCTCTGGGTTGGGAAAATCCCCTGGAGGAGAGCATAGCCACCCACTCCAGTATTCTTGCCTGGAGAATCCCACGGACAGAGGAGCCTTGAAGGCTACAGCTCATGGGTGTCACAAAGAGTCTGATGGGAATGAAATAACTTAGCAAGCATGAAAGCACACATGTTTCTTTAATCAATGCCCAAGATTTCCAGAATACTCAGCCACATATCATCTACCATTGATACCCCATTTTTACCAAGAAATCTCAATTTATACAAATTGAAACATCTGGGGATTTTAGGCTCTACTTTCCTGAGTGTGTCCCTTTGTCCTGTGCTGCCATTTTCATTATAAAATGTTCATTATTTTTCTATCTTCACACTGGATCAGTTATTTGGAGGGATATATAGAAATATAGGTCAAGTAATTTCTCCAGGGATCTTGAGAGGCTTCGCTCTGCTCTCTTCTAGCCTCTGGTGTTACTGATGAAACACCTGATGAAAAATGATTGTTGTCACTACTTGAAGTATTTGGTTTTCTCTCTGGCTTGTGTAAATCTGTTGGTCACTAAGTTGTTAGAATTTTCTCAGTACTATATATTGACCAGGGGCTTTTGTTATTGTTTCAGTAACTATTTTGAACACTCAATAGGCCATTTCCATCAGAGGCACATATTCTTATTCAGCATTGGGCGGGAGGGTAATCTTCTATAATGCTTGATATTCTTTTCTCCTCTGATTTCTAATTCTCTGCTTTAATAAATATCTTAAGTCTGATCCCTTATGTCTCTTATCTTTTACTATCTGTATTTCTCATCCCTTTCTCTCTCTCTTGTTTTTCCCCCCTAAATCTAGGAGTTTTTATTGGCTTTTTTTTTCCAACTCTTTGTTTATTGTTGTCATTTTAGTGAACTGGGAAAAAAAGGTTTTTTGTTGTTTGTTGCTATTATTCTTTACTTCATGTTGAACAGTGCTGTCTTTGTTTCATGGATGCAGTATCTTCAATCACTCTCAAGATAGAATTAATCTTTTCTTCCCCTAGTTATATACTCTTCCTCAATTTTTTTCTAATAACACTAAAGTGAAATTTCCCATTCATTCTTTCTAGTTTTTTTTTCCATATTCTAAAATATTTATGCCTTTTGTTTACCACCTTACATTTTAGAATAAAGTTATAAAAGGTCTGTAAGTGGATAGATAGCTAGACTTTTTCTGAGGAGCTTTTATATTTCTGAAATATTCAAGTAGGAAATAAAATAGATGGAGATAAATACTCCATTTATAAGTTTTTCATTAACCTCTATGATTTTGGCCTCACTTTTCACAACCGAGATGTTTGGGTGNGTCTGTAAGTGGATAGATAGCTAGACTTTTTCTGAGGAGCTTTTATATTTCTGAAATATTCAAGTAGGAAATAAAATAGATGGAGATAAATACTCCATTTATAAGTTTTTCATTAACCTCTATGATTTTGGCCTCACTTTTCACAACCGAGATGTTTGGGTGGCACCACCAACTCAATGGACATGAGTTTGAGTAAACTCCAGGAGACGGTAATGGACAGGGATGCCTGGTGTGCTGCAGTCCATGGTGTCACAAAGAGTCAGACATAACTGAGCAACTGAACAGCAACTCACAACCGCAACACAGGGCATTTGCTTCTGCTTCATCCAGAAGTTCCCTCAATTTTATTGGCAGTATTATTTCCCTCTTCTGAACAGACTTCCCATATCTGAACATATTCCAACTATGGCTTTCTTTTCCCTTTTGTCTTCGTTTTCAGTCAATAATTTTTGACCTTCTTTTAATTTCATTTATTTGTTTAAAATCTCTATATTATTCCCTAAGCCATACACTAATTTCACAACTCTGTTTTACTTATTCCTTTCTGTTATTTTAATAAATTTTAGAAAAATAAGATGAATGCAGGTTTTCAATGAAACATTCAGACTTAGTTTCTGAGGACTTAGAAATGTTACATATGAAGTTAGGCATGAGCAATGATGGGTGGCTTCCCAGAAAAGGATGTAAGCTGATATCTAAAGCCCATTTCAGATAGCCCAGGAGAGCTCACAGATAGGCTACAAAATAATCATAGAGACTTTTCCAACTCCTGCACATGCTGCCCTAGGCACACAGTTAGTTGGATACAAACTAACCACAGGGGTTTCCTCAAGTAAGCTTAGGCAGCAGGGAGACCTTTAAGGGTTCATAAATAATCTATATATATACACATCTGATTGTAACAGACTGAATTATGGGAAGCCATGCACAACAGAACCTGTCGTTATGCAACTTGCCCACTGCCAATTGGCCTTGAGAGTATGCTTATTTGCATTCCATTTCTTGACTGGTGGTCAGTACAAGCCCTGTTTTGCACAGGGCAAAATCAAAAGGAGCAGACTGGAAGCCGAGACAGATCCTTATGTCAGCTACACNCAGAACCTTGTTTTATCTCATTTCTGTTGCAATCCAGCTGTTCTGGCTACATCAGTAACTACATCAATTGGACAAAAATGGTAATTTTATAAATATGTCGATACTACAGAAAATCCTATACTGTAGCACATCATCAGTAAATACATACTTAAATTTCTTAGACAATTAATAAATGCTAATAATCACATATGTCTAGATCTTTTTTTTTTTCAAGGAAAAAAAGTAATGCCATCATTAATCTTAATTATGTAAAGATTTAAGCACATCAATAAAAACATTCAAGTCTTTTAAAATTATAATTACAAAATCACAGCATCTCTCTCTCTTGCTAGAATGATCATAATTTCATAGCAACCAAGTTCTGGTTTGTAATATTGAATCACTCAAAGCAAAATTGGTACAGCAGAAAGGATTTTGTTTGTCTTTTTAACATTGTTCTCTCCTGCATTGGGTCATGTTTAATTTCTTCACAGCTCTGTTTGAAAAATCAGTTTCCTATTTCAAGGGTAAAAGTAAAACCCTGAAGAACTATACTTGTTTTCCAGCTACGTAAGACACGTTTAATCTTCAGATTTCTGCAAGTTCAACATGACAATGGAATATAAAACACAAGGATTTAGGTCTTCATAAGAATGTTGATATCACAACTTTTTTTGTTTTCCTTAATGACATAAAATATTTATTAAAATCAGAGTTTAATTTTTGTATTAGCCATGTGTTCCAACAAGATAGTTTCCAGACCAAGTTTATCTTTCCCAAAGGCAGCTCCTTAAAACCTACTGTGCCCTTAGAAGTCAGCCTACGTAATTGGAGACAAGTGGTGTAAATAATTTGTCCTGCAGAAGTAAAACTAAAAGATAGCATGTTAAATCTTTTTAGTTCCAATTACTAGCTAACACTGATATTAAATTACAGAGCTCAAGGTTTCTGAAATAAATTTAGAAGTATACTCGGAATGCAATGCCATGTGTGAGATGTGAAATCTAAATCATTATTCTGTCAAGATGTAGATTTAGTGACTGAATACGTATATGATCAATTTTTTGCCCTGGTTGAACTTCAACCTTATGAGAACTATGGTATTGGCTCAGATTTCTCCAAGAAACACAGTGTGAGTATTTAGGCCAGAATTAATAATCACTCTAATTTTTAACTTCTCTGAAGAGGCATCATCTCATCTATGCATGAAACACCTTTTAACTTAAATGGGTATGCAAAGATCAGAAAAGGCATATGGTTGCATGAAAGAGGATTACAGGGGATGCAATGACATGCTGGGTTAATGCAGTGTTCGGAATTAAAATAACTTTTCTTTTTTTATCCTTTTCAGTACCTTGACATATCCATGATTATTTTAAAAATAATTGAAAGGTAAGATAGATGAATGAATGTAGATTTTATATAATGATTGCATGATGAAATTATTGAGCATAGGATTCAGGTATAAAGAAACCTACATGGATATAGGTTGTTATTTATCATATACAGAGAGAATATTTGTAAATAACATTTCTAATATTCTATTTCTCTATTAGAGATTAATTAATAAAATATAAACTATGGATCAGTGAAAGAGAATGGCTTCTGAAGTCAAACATGGTTGTAATTCATGCTGAAATTACTTGATTCATCAACATTAGCATTTTATATAACTTCTTAAAGGATCTCTGAACTAAAATGTCAAAGGTATAGTTAAAATGTAATCCACATACATCCTGGACAACAGTGTAAGTTTTCAACGTAATTTAGGTGTCTTTCCTGATTAACCTTCCTTTGAGGAATAACAATTGTCACTTACCATTAAAGCAGCTTGGCTAATGATTCATTCCAGAATCAGGTGCAGGGATTTCCCTGGTGGTCCAGTGGTTAAGATTGCCTTCCAGTGTAGCGTGTGTGGGTTTGATCCCTGGCCAGGAAGCTAAGATCCCACATGCCTTGCAGAAAAATGTCAGTATATAAATAGAAGTAGTGTTATAACAAATTAATAAAAACTTTAAAATTGGTCCACATAAAAAAATCTTAAGTAAAAAAATATATATTAGTTGCAGAGTGCTGCTGAGGGTCTCCTTTAAATGACATAAATATACACTCTGATCCTGGACACCAGCAATCCCTACTGTGTTCCTGGTCTTAAATTAAATGTGCACATGACATGATCTTTGTCACTGAAACTCACAATAAAGCAATTGCTAATATTTTGTGATCTGACCATCTCTGAAATGGGATAACAAGCAAACAGCAAGGTGTTCTAGAAAACAAAACAAAACAGTGGCCAGCTTTGCACTAGACATACTTATCACATGGCTTGTATTAAACATTGTTATGCAAAAAATATTTTGTCTAAAAGATTTTGAAGGACAATAAAATAATAGTGTACAAAAAGATGTCTTCATTACTAAAGTAAACTGATTATATGCTTGTGAGAGCAAACGATTTGCTTATATATTGCCTGATGTAATATTCAGCAAATGTGTCTTTGACAATCCTGAGTCAAGAATCAAAATGGAGATGATTGCTTTTGAAGAAAAATGAGTTTTGGCATAATGCTTTTCTGATGATGTTTTTAGGATTAATGAATTTCCACAGCGAGTGGCTCTGTTAGTCTTTTCACTATCAGACACAACACCTGTATTAAAGGCTTGTAAACTCATCTTTCCTGTGCTCGGTGCTTCTCACATATGCCTATGAAGTCCTGAACCTGCATCCATCATGATTCCACTGATGCATTAACTTTGTTCCAACTTGGAGAAATCTGTATGAAGGTCAGGAAGCAACGGTTATAACTGGACATGGAACAACAGACTGGTTCCAAATAGGAAAAGGAGTACATCAAGGCTGCATATTGTCACCCTGCTTTTTAGCTTATATGCAAAGTACATCATGAGAAATGCTGGCCTGGATGAAACAAAAGCAGGACTCAAGATTGCCAGGAGAAATATCAATAACCTCAGATATGCAGATGACAGCACCCTATGGCAGAAAGTGAAGAACTAAAGAGCCTCTTGATGAAAGTGAAGGAGGAGAGTGAAAAAGTTGGCTTAAAGCTCAACATTCAGAAAACAAAGATCATGGCATCTGTTCCCAATACTTCATGGCAAATAAATGGAGAAACAGTGAAAACAGTGACAAATTTTATTTCTCTGGGCTCCAAAATCACTGCAGAGAGTGACTGCAGCCATGAAATTAAAAGACACTTACTTCTTGGAAGAAAAGTTATGACCAACCTACTGCTACTTTGCTTCAGTCGTGTCTGACTCTGTGCGACCCCATAGACAGCAACCCATCAGGCTCTGCCATCCCTGGGATTCTCCAGGCAAGAACACTGGAGTGGGTTGCCATTTCCTTCTCCAGTGACCAACCTAGACAGCATATTAAAAAGAAGAGACATTATTTTGCCAATATAGGTCCATCTATTCAAGGTTTTTCCAGTAGTCATGTATGGATGTGAGAGTTGGACTATAAAGAAAGCCGAGCATCAAAGAATTGATGCTTTTGAACTGTAGTGTTGGAAAAGACTCTTGAGAGTCCCTTGGACAGCAAGGAGATCCACCAGTCAATCCTAAAGGAAATCAGTCCTGAATATGCAGGACTGATGCTGAAGCTGAAGCTCCAATACTTTGGCCACCTGATGGGAAGAACTGACTCATTGGAAAAGATCCTGATGCTGGGAAAGATTGAAGGTGGGAGGAGAAGGGGACAAGAGAGGATGAGATGGTTGTGTTAGGTAGGTAAAATAAGGAAATGGAGTCCAAAATGGCGGTGGCTAAAAAAAAACCAAGGAAGGTCAAAGGAAGGCCCGAGGACCAGAGTGAAGACTTCAGGTAGAACAAACAGCGCTCCTGGCTAAGCCCAATTTGCATATGGAAGGCCCAGGTGGAGGCAAAAACATATAAAAGGAAAAGCCAAAGTGCTCTCTCTTTTTCTCTCTCGCATGCATGNTCTCCCCAGACCAGTGATTGAACCTGTGTCCCCTGCATTGGCAGGCAGATTCTTAACCACTGGACCACCAGGGAAGTCCTACGTCAGGGTATTCTGATACAGAATAATTTTGCACAAAGATAGAAGGAATATGAACAAAGAAAAAATATGGACAAAGAAAGAGCTTATTGTCAGGGACTATGGTACCAAAAAGTTGTTTTGTGGTGTATGTAGTTCCAGCTAAAATTTTAAGAATCCCATCAGTTTCTGACCATCAAACTAACTTTTGAAAAAAAATTTATTGGGGGACATGTATCTTTTTGATTAGCACTTTGGGGTGGTTTTTTTTTTTTTTTTGATACGTACCCAGGAGTAGAATTGCTGGATCATATGATAGTTCTACTTCTAGTTTTTTAAAAAATCTCCGTGCTGTTTTCCACAGTAGCTGCACCAATTTATATTCCCACCAACAGTGTACTAGGGTTACCTGTTCTCCACATCCTCACCAGCATTCCTTACATGTTTTTTTGATGATTCCCATTTTGAAAAGTATGAGGTCATAGCTCATTGTGGTTTTGATATGCATTTTCCTGATGACTAGTGATGTTGAGCATCTTTTCATGTGCCTATTTGACCATCTGCATTTCTTTGGAAAAACGTCTATTTAGTTTCTCTGCCCATTTTTAAAACAGGTTGTTTGTTTTTTTGATGGTGAGATGTATGAGCTATTTATATATGTTGGATCCTGCTGCTGCTGCTGCTAAGTTGCTTCAGTCACGTCTGACTCTGTGCGACCCTATAGACAGCAGCCCACCAGGCTCCTCGTCCCTGGGATTCTCCAGGCAAGAACACTGGAGTGGGTTACCATTTCCTTCTCCAATGCATGACAGTGAAAATTGAAAGTGAAGTCTCAAAGTCGTGTCCAACTCTTTGCAACTCCATGGACTGCAGCCTACCAGGCTCCTNCGTCCCTGGGATTCTCCAGGCAAGAACACTGGAGTGGGTTACCATTTCCTTCTCCAATGCATGACAGTGAAAATTGAAAGTGAAGTCTCAAAGTCGTGTCCAACTCTTTGCAACTCCATGGACTGCAGCCTACCAGGCTCCTCCATCCGTGGGATTTTCCCAGCAAGAGTACTGAAGTGGGTTGCCATTGCATTTTCCAATATGTTGGATAGTAAGCTATTATAGAGTTTTGCCAAGAGAATGCACTGGTCATAGCAAACACCCTCTTCCAACAACACAAGAGAAGACTCTACACATGGACATCACCAGATGGCCAACACTGAATTCAGATTGATTATATTCTTTGCAGCCAAAGATGGAAAAACTCTGTACAGTCAGCAAAAATAAAACCAGGAGCTGACTGTGACTCAGATCATGAGCTCCTTATTGCCAAATTCAGACTTAAATTGAAGAAAATGGGGAAAACCACTAGACCATTCAGGTATGACTTAAGTCAAATTCNAAAACTCTGTACAGTCAGCAAAAATAAAACCAGGAGCTGACTGTGACTCAGATCATGAGCTCCTTATTGCCAAATTCAGACTTAAATTGAAGAAAATGGGGAAAACCACTAGACCATTCAGGTATGACTTAAGTCAAATTCCTTATGATTATACAGTGGAAGTGAGAAACAGATTTAAGGGACTAGATCTGAAAGATAGAGTGCCTGATGAACTATGGATGGGGGTTCATGACATTGTACAGGAGACAGGATTCAAGATCATCCCCATGGAAAAGAATTGCAAAAAAGCAAAATGGCTGTCTGGGGAGGCCTTACAAATAGCTGTGAAAAGAAGAGAGGCGAAAAGCAAAGGAGAANCATGTGGTCGCAAAGAATTGGACACGACTGAGAGACTGAACTGAACTGAACTGAAGAGTATGGATCTTTAGATGAAAAAAAGCATGTGTGTGCTAAGTTGCTTAAGTTGTGTCCGACTCTCTGTGACCCTGTGGACTGGGATTCTCCAGTAGTCCCCAGATTAGCCCCCAGACTTCTCTGTCCATGGGATTCTCCAGGCAAGAAAACTGGAATGGGTTGCCATGCCCTCCTCCAGGAGATCTTCCCAACCCAGGGACTGAACCCACATCTTTTATATCTCCTAAATTGCCAGGTAGATTGATAACTTAACAGTCGATGATGTCCTATTCTTGACCTCTGAAGAAGGAGATTTAGCTTTAGGACCAGGGACTAGAGTTGATCATTCAAGAGCTTTTGTGTAGCAGAGTTTTATTAAAGTATGAAAAGGGACAAAGAATGCTTCTGAGATAAACATCAGAAGGGGGGCAGAGAGTGACCCACTCGCTAGTCTTTAGCAAGGGAATTATTTTTTTTTAATTGGTTATTACAATAAATCAAAAGAATGTCCCAAGGTTGTAAAGGTCTTACTAGACCCAGTCCCATAATTTACATTTAAAGATAACAGGATTAGCCAGAAGGTTTCAGGAAGGAGAAACTGTCCTCAAGCAAGATACATTGTTGTTATGTAATCCTTCAGTTCAGTTCAGTTCAATCACTCAGTCATATATGACTCTTAGCGACCCTATGGACTACAGCACGCCAGGCCTCCCTGTCCATCACTAATTCCTGGAGTTTACTCAGACTCATGTCCNCTTTTGGACTCTGTGGGAGAGGGAGAGGGTGGGATGATTTGGGAGAATGGCATTGAAACATGGTATACTATCATCTAAGAAATGAATCGCCAGTCCAGGTTTGATGCAAGATACAGGATGCTTGGGGCTGATGTACTGGGATGACCCAGAGTGAAGGTACAGGGAAGGAGGTGGGAAGGAGGTTCAGAATGGGGAACACATGTACACCCGTGGCAGATTCATGTTGATGTATGGCAAAACCAATACAATATTGTAAAGTAATTAGCCTCCAATTAAAATAAATAAATTTAAATTTAAAAAAATTACTTAGGTATAAATTTAACAAAGATGTGAAAGAAAGACATATAGACTGAAAATTACAAAGTGCAGTTTAGAGAAATTAAGTAATACCTAAATAAATGGAGAGATAAACCTGTTCCTAGATATGGAGACTCAATGTTAAGATGTCAGTCTTCCCCAAATTTATGCATGGATTGAATGCAATTCCAAATAATATTCTTATGAGTTTTGTTTTTTAATAAACATACAAGATAATTCTAAAATACACATGGAAATGTAGTTTTTACAATGCTTTCTGAGAGTATATACTTCATATAAGTAAAAGACTTTATTAAGATGTTTAGTGTTTAAAACTGGCACAGTTATAACCAATTTTCCAACATTTCCAGGCCATTTATGATGCACAGTTAACCTGTAAGTTGGGAAATAAAGAACTGTATTTTATTTCCTTTATCTACAGATTCTGAAATAGTGAGTCTATTATAGTGGTGGTGGTGGTTTAGTAGCTAAGTCATGTCTGACTATCACGACCCCATGGATTGTAGCCTGCCAGGCTCCTCTGTCCATGGGATTCTCCAGACAAGAACATTGGAGTAGGCTGCCATTTCTTTCTCCAAGGGATCTTCCCATCCCAGGGACTGAACCCAGGTACTTTTGATAATGTTTATGCTTATATTTGTGTTATCTTCTATTTTAGAAATGTTTAAAATATGTCTATTTTCATAATAATACATCAGTTCTTTTCCTTCATTTTCTAAAAGTAACCCACAATGTCACTATAACACATATCTAACTGAAAGCCTACTATACACAAGTGTGTGTCCACATTTTTCACTACATGATTTGCCTTAAGTTGTATGTTCTTCTAAGGTGCCATACAGAATCATTTAAATATATTTTTATTCTTGTGAAATAATGTACATAAGAATAAAAAATATATGAAACACTAAATTAAAAAATATAAATCTAAAATTAAAAAATACTTGTAATTTTGAACGTGAAAAGGTGTCCTTAGACAAAATCTGTACCAAAAAATAGATATTTCTAGGAAACAGGTTTGACCCTTTGATTCTATAGAAGTTATTTGGATGCTCCCTTGTTTCTTCAAGTGGAGAGGATCTAAGAATCTCTGATCAGTTGACCTCATAGATTAAATATGGATAAACCATTAAGATTCTAGAAGTTTTTTAAAAAAGCTTTAGTGATGATAAATCTCTAGATGAGGAGTTGGTGATGGACAGGGAGGCCTGGCATGCTGCGATTCATTGAGTCGCAAAGAGTCAGAAAAGACTGAGCAACTGAACTGAACTGAATGATAAATCTTAAGGGTACACCACCACTAACAGCAGCTAACATATTGGTACTCTTTATATGACAAATACTAGTCTTAGCAAATGATGCCTACAAACTGATTCAGGCTTACTTTATGAAATAAATATGATAACCCACATTTCACACTTAATGAAATTGAAATTGGAAGAGGTTAAGTAACTTTAAAAAAATAAACTTTTTTGAGCAATTTTAGAGTCACAGAAAAATTTGGCAAGAACTATAGAGAGTTCACATATACTCCCATACACCAATTGTCCATAATTCACCCTTGGTATTATAAATTATAAGGATTTTGAAAACTGTATAAAACCATGTACACACCATTGAAGTGTTATAGAATAGCACAGCTTCACTACATTGAAAATCCTCTGTATTCTGCTTATTCAACCCTCCCTCCTCTCTGGTCCCTAACAACCATTAATCTTTTTACCTCCTTCATAGTTTTATCTTTTTAGAATGTCATATAACTGGAATCATACATATGTGGCCTTTACAGATTGGCTTCTTTCAGTGAGTAAAATTCATTTATGTTTCCTCCAAGTGTATTCATGACTTTATAGCTAATTTCTTTTCAACACTGCATAAAATTCCATTGTCTGAATGTACTACAGGGTATTTGTCCACCCCCCTACAGAAGGACATCCTGGTTGCTTTCAAGTTTTGACAATTATGAATAAAGTTCTATAAATATCTATGTTTAGGCTTTTGTGTGGACATAAGCTTTCAATTCATTTGGGTAGGTAAACACCAAGGAGCTCGATTGATGGGTCATATGATAAGTGTACACTTAGCTTTGTAAGAAACTGCTGAACTGTCTTCCAAAGTAGCTGTATCACTTTTTGTCCCGACCAGCAATGAAATAGAGTTCTTATTGTTAAATAACAGCTTAACTTACCCAATTTCACAAGCTAATACATGGCTGATGTAGTACTTGAATCCAGCATTTGGTAGTTGGTTAACTGGCCTCAGATTTTAAAGGAAAAACAAAACAAAACAAGGTATAGATATATTACCTTTAACTCCCACCCCCTTCCCAAATACACATATATACAATACAGGACAAACTTACTCAAGCTCAGAGCTTAATGACGATTTTAGAAATTACTCCCTTGCCCAGTTGGAATAGACTAGAAAACCCTATAATTGTATCACAAGAACAGAATAAGAGATATTCCTTACAAAATGTCACTAAACCAATGTCACTAAATGCTACAGTATCATGTACAATATACATGCAAATTCACTGCAGATGGTGACTGCAGCAATGAAATGAGATGACATTTGCTTCTTGGCAGGAAAGCTATGACAAACCTAGACAGTGTGTTAAAAAGTAGAGACACTATTCTTCTTGGACAAAGGTCCAAGTACTCAAGACAATGGTCTTCCCAGTAGCCATGTATGATTGTGAGAACTGGACCATAATGAAGGTGGAGCACTGAAAAATTGATGTCTTTTAACTGTGGTGCTAGAGAAGACTCTTTAGAGTTCTTTGGACATCAAGGAGATCAAACCAGTCAATCTTAAGAGAAATCAACACTGAATATCCATCGGAAGGACTGGTGCTGAGCTGAAACATCAGTATTTTGGCCATCCAATGCAGAAAGCTGACTCATTGGATAAGTCCTTGATGCTGGAAAAGATTGAGGGCAGAAGGAGAAGAAGGCATCAGAGGATGAGATAGCTGGATACCAGCATTGATGCAATGGACATGAACTCGAGCAAACTTCGGGAGATGGTGAGGGACAGAGAGGCCTGGCATGCTGTAGTCCATGAGGTTGCAAAGAGTCAGGCATAACTGCGGGGCTGAACAACAACAAAATATATGAAAATACTCAGGAAATAAAATCACAGCTTCAAAACTTCTGCTAATTATGTAAAGTAGGGCTTTTATGATTTTATTAGTAATCAAGGAGGAACTTGAGATGAACTAACTTAAAGAAAGAGCTTGAACATGCTAAATGTCCATTGATAGATGAATGAATAAAGATGTGACATGTATATACAATGGAATATTAGTTAGCCATAAAAACAAAAATAATGTCATTTGTAGCAACATGAATGGACAACAATAAGGACAATAACCAATAAGGTTATTAATTATCATACCAAGTAAAGGAAGCTTGACAGAGAAAGACAAATATCATATGATATTACTTAGAAATGGTATGTTAAAATGGAACAAATAAGAACTTTTTATAAAACAGAAATATACTCTCAGACATAGAAAACAAATTTATAGTTACCAAAGGGGAAAAAGGGAGGAGGGATAAATTAGAAATTTGGGATAAGAGAGGCACACTACAATATATAAAATAGATAATAATGACTCACTATATAGCACAGGCATACTAAATCTCTTCAGTCACTCTATGCAACCAAATGGACTGTAGCCCACAAGGCTCTTGTGTCCATGGGATTTGCCAAGCAAGAATACTGGAGTGGGTTGCCATGCCCTCTGCCAGGGAATCTTTTCAACTCAGGGATTGAACCCATAGCTCCTGCATTGCAGGTGGATTCTTTACCACTGAGCCACTGGGGAAGCAGGACCTGTATTCGGTATCTTGTAATAACTTATATTCTTTGCAACCAAAGATGGAGAACCTCTATACAGTCAGCAAAAACAAGACCAGGAGCTGACTGTGGCTTGGATCATGAACTCTTTATTGCAAAATTGAAGAAAGTGGAGAAAACCACTAGATCATTCAGGTATGACCTAAATCAAATCCCTTATGACTATACAGTGGAAGTGAGAAGTAGATTTAAGTGATTAGATCTGATAGACAGAGAGCCTGATGAACTATGGATAGAGGTTCATGACATTGTACAGGACATAGGAATCAAGACCATCCCCAAGAAAAAGAAGTGCAAAAAACCCAAAACGGCTGTCTGAGGAGGCCTTACGAATAGCTGTGAAAAGATAGGACACAAAAAGCAAAGGAGAAAAAGGAAAGAATACCCATCTGAATGCAGAGCTCCAAAGAGTAACAAGGACAGATAAGAAAGCCTTCCTCAGCGATCAGTGCAAAGAGATAGAGGAAAACTATAGAATGGGAAAGATTAGAGATCTCCTCAAGAAAATTAGAGATACCAAGGGAACATTTTATGCAAAGATGGGCTCAATAAAGGACAGAAATAGTAGGGACATAACAGAAGTAGAAGATATTAAGAAGAGGCGGCAAGAATACACAGAAGAGCTATACAAAAAAAGATCTTCACAACCCATATAATCATGATGTTCTGATGACTCACCTAGAGCCAGACATCCTGGAATGTGAAGTCAAGTGGGCCTTAGGAAGCATGACTATGAACAAATCTAGTGGAGGTAATGGAATTACAGTTGAGCTACTTTAAACCCTGAAAGGTGATGCTGTGAAAGTGCTACAAATATGCCAGCAAATATGAAAAACACAGCAGTGCCCACAGGACTACAAAATGTCAGTTTTCATTCCAGTCCCAAAGAAAGGCAATGCCAAAGAATGCTCTAACTACTGCACAATTGCACTCACTNACTGATGGTGAGGCTGAAACTCCAATACTTTGGCCACTTGATGTGAAGAGTTGACTCATTGAAAAAGACCCTGATGCTTGGAAAGATTGAGGGCAGGAAGAGAAGGGGATGACAGAGGATGAGATGGTTCAATGGCATGATTGACTCAATGGACATGGGTTTGGGTGGACTCCGGGAGGTGTTGATGGACAGGGAGGCCTGGAGTGCTGCAGATCATGGGGTCGCAGAGTCAGACATGACTGAGAGCCTGTACTTAACTGAACTGAATAACTTATAATGGAAAAGAATCTGTTTATGTATATATAAATATATTTTTATATATAGTAAAATGTGAGATGCATGTACAGTGAATGAACTAAGCTAACCTATAATGGAAAAGAGTCTGTGCGTGTGCATGTGGTATGTGCATTTATACGTATAACTGAATCACTTTGCTGTACACCTGAAACATTGTAATCAACTCAGCTTCAATAAAGAAAAAAGAAAGCTTTAATTGTCTAACACTGATTCAGGATTTTGAATGAAAAACAGATTAGAAGGAATAAGAATAACTAGGAACATTCAGATTGCCTTTCTTTGGCCTATGCAGAACTGTGCCACAAAGTGTTTTTGAATATATATACCATCATAAATATTTTATAAAGCCTTTTCACTCACTTTGTTTGTTTGTTTTTTTTTTCATTTTGTGTTTTTATGCTTCTGACTTGTTAACAATATATCCCATGACAACTGAGGAAGAACTATAAAAAAGGTTCTTGTCTTCTCACCTTTCTTCATTTTCCCAACATGGAAATATAGATAAACTTTCAAGGGGAAAAAATAAGTATATGTCTGTTATGATGTTTGAGAACACAATAAATTCCAAAGGTTTCCCCATTGGACACCCACTCACCAATAATCCTGTGCTCCAATACAGAAAATAACTAATATTTGGAGGGCTCTTTGAAAACAATATAATATAGTTGTTGATGTCTCTTTGCCGTTTCTAGCTTGTGCTAGATAATTGAGTTCTATGGCAACTTCTCACTCTCTGTAAGAACTGGGAAATAAAAGACAATGTCTCATTCCCAGGATTTCTTTTTCACACTAGGAAGTTGGCTTGGGCCTATTCCAGTTTGGGCTTTCCCGGTGGCATAATGGTAAAACATCCCCCTGCCAGTGGAGAAGATGCAAGAGACACAGTTTGATCCCTGGGTCAGGAAGATTCCTTGAATGAAAAAATGGCAACTCACTCCAGTATTCTTGCTGAGATAATCCCATGGACAGAGGAGCCTGACAGGCTATATTCCATGGGATCACAAACAGTTTGACATGACTGAGTGCACACAAACATACACACATACAGTTTCTGGTTTATACCTTTCCTACCAGCATTTATCCTGGACTTTTCACCTTTTAATAAAGCAATTTTATTAGTGATTGCATTAAATAAGAGGAGGACTTCCCTGGTGGCTCAGACGGTAAAGCATTTGTCTACAATGCAGGAGACCCAAGTTCAATTCCCTGGGTCGGGAAGATCCCCTGGAGAAGAAAATGGCAATCCACTCCAGTACTATTTCCTGGAAAATCCCACGGACAGAGGAGCTTGGTAGGCTACACAGTCCATGGGGTCGCAAAGAGTCAGACACGACTGAGCAACTTCACTTCGCTAAATAAGAGAAGGAGGTTTTAGTAGAATGTCACTAGTATTCCAATTCATTCCAAATTCTCCTTTAGTGATATAAGGTCTATGTACAGTGAATGAACAAAGTTAACCTATAGCTGAATTTCATCCTGACCAGCAATAACCTATAACTCTTCCCAGAAGTTTCCAGTGGCAAGACACATAAGGCTTCCTTTTTAAGGCAGAGAGTTGCACGATTGCTTATAAATTATCTGTGAAAAATTGCACCATATAGATTTAAATAGGCAAATAAGACTTTCTTCAGGACTATTGCAATAGGGGAGAGAGGTTGAACTCAATTCCACTGAAAACAATAGGCAAGAATGTTTTTAAGCATTCGCAAACTAGTGACAAAGTACTGGAGGGATTTAGGGAGCAGGTGGCATCTGTGGCTGCTAATTGTCTCTTATTGCAAGTTAGGATTCTATTCTCCCACAGAGACTGAGAGGCAGGGGCACTGTCTTTCTTGATGATTACATTTCAGAGGAATGGCTCCCAGGTCTTTGACAAAAATATCCCTGGGCTGTAAAACTGGCAAGAGTCTATGAGAAGATTTACATCTCAAAGAGGCTGGGATAGAACTACAATAGAAAGTAAAGTAAACGCTTTAAGAAGAGGTAGGTCCAAGGCTTAAAGTTAGGAAGAAACCCTGTGGAAAGATTAGTCAAACTGACACCAACATCAACTCCATGTTTGTCAAAAAAAAAAGGTGCAGTTAAATATGAGTAATCAGGAACAGCCAATGCCCTTTAGTCTGTGTCACTAGAGGGAGAAGTCTGCATTTCTACTTCCTGAGCTGGCCACTTGGTATCAGAGCTAATTTTACTGTTGCTCATGGCCCAGATGGTGACCTGCACCAAGGTACCAGGCCGTCAGTCAGTGAGGTGAGTAAGAAGCATGACAAAGTGTGGGAAATAGAGATTGAGTAGTCCTGACGTAGAGCATATACAGAGCAATTCATAAACTCGATACAAATGATGTTCAATGAAAGTTTGATTTCTGAATTTCCATGTCTCAAAAAAGTTAAAAGCAAATTTGTAACTTGCACCAAATATCTGTTGACATTTTCCATTCACCATAGGCAAGTGATGAAACTATGGGCTATGAAAAAACAAAACAACAAAACTGGAAGGCATAAATTTACTAGAGAATCACAAACATCTCTTCAAAAATGAGTTAGCTATTTTGAGAAGTTATAACTGAAGATGTCAATACACCACTACAGATTGTGATTTACTTATTTTATGAAGCATGATGTTTTATTTCAACTAAATGCCAGTTCTTAAACAGTTAAGTCCACTTATAGCCAATTCCAGGCTTTCCTAAACATATATAAAGAATGAGGATAGGATGTATGTTTTTAATTGGATAAATTTACTTTTATTTTGCAGTGTTACACATTTGAGAAAATGTAGAATTTTATATTGTCTAATTTAATTTTAAAATCAAAAATGCAAATAAAAAGGAGTAATATGTCAAATCTTAAACTGCAAATATTTTACCAAAGAAAGATATTCTTTTCAAGAAAAAGATAGTAACTTTGAAAATATTGGGGCTGAAATATATACTCACTTTAATATCAGAAACAAAAGTTTCAGCACATTTGCTTTACTCTGAAGTAAAGCACATTTGCTTTACATCAGCAACTCTGGATACAGTTTTTCTCAGTTGAAAACAGAATGATCTGCAGAGAATAACCATACATCAGTTACATTTTCCCGCACAATAGAAAGCCACCTTAAGTAAAGAGTAGTTTAAAATAGTAGTTATTTTGTTTAGCTTGAGATTCTGCCTTTGGCTGACTTAGTTAATTTCTTTGAGATGTGCTCATACACTCGCTGTCAGCTAATGAAGTAGCTCAGACTTCCCAGGTGTCTCAGTGATAAACAATCTGCCTGCCAATGCAAGAGACGTGGGCTCTGTCCCTAGGTCAGGAAGATGCCCTGGAGAAGGAAATGGCAATCTACTCTAGCATTCTTGCCTGGAAATTCCATGGACAGAGGAGACTGATGGGCAATAGTCCATGGAGTTACAAAAGAGACACAACTTAGTGATTAAAATAACAACAGCAATGAAGTGGTTGAGGCTAGACAACCTATGACAGCCTCCCCCACATGTTTGTAAGTTGCCTCAGTGTCAGCTGGACTAATGAGGATGAGGCTGTCACTTGTCCACATTATCCAACAGACTAGCTGGGGCTCATTAAAATGGTCTCTAAAATAATTTCCTGTCTCAATCCATTCAGGTGCTATAAAAAATACCACAGATGTTACATATTTGAACAATGCTTTGAGTATATATACATATTTTTTTAAAGTGGTAAAAGTAATAGTAAACAAAATTAAATATATATTTGAATAAAGTTCAAATATGCATTTGAAAACAATGAATGTTTGTCAACAGGAGAGTTTACATCTGAAAGGGGACCCATACATAGATAGATACAATCCATTAATAGAATATGTTATATTAATATGATATACTAAGTATAAAACAAACTATATATTAATATGCAATTATTAGATGTTGTAATAAGAGATAATCTCTTATAACTACATGATGGTGGAGCCAAAGGATGTGCATTTATCCTCTCCTGCAAGAACTCCAAAATTACAACTTGCTACTAAACAATCATCTAAAGGGGAATGTTGGATCCCACAAAGAAAAGATATCCCAAGTCCAAGAGCAAAAGAGAAGCCCCAACAAGATGGTAGGAGTGGCAAAATCATGAAACCCCATACCTCCCAGAGATGCTTAGAGGCCTCAAACAAAACCTTGTACACCCAGAGACCCCACAGACACTGACCCAGACCTGTGTTGGAGTCTTCTACAAAGGTACATGTCAGCAGTATCCTGCCAAGGGGCAGGGTCTCTGGGTGCAGCAGACCAGTGGCATAAGCCTTCTTGGAAGAGGTTGCCATTAATCCCACCATAGAGCCACCAAGCAGATGACCCACAAACTGCAGAACAACTTTACCAATGAAATTCTCACACTGTTAAGAAAGTTCTAGGACCCACAACAGATTTCCCAATGTGGGAATCTGGCAAAGGGACTGAGATGGCAGTTTCATCACTAAGTTTTATCCTACTCTTGTGACCCCAGGGACTGTTGCCTGCCAGGATCCTCTATCCATGGGATTCTCCAGGCAAGAATACTGGAGTGGGTTGTCATTTCCTTCCCCAGGGGATTTTCCCTAACCCAGATCAAACCCAGTTCTCCTGCATTACAGAGAGATTCTTTATTGATTGAGCTATGAGGGAAGCCAACATTTCTTTGGAAATCCATAATATATCAATTCTAGCTGAAGCCCATAACCCTTGGGTAGTATAATCCAAGTTCATTTGAATACTTCATTCTTCCCAGATACAACTACAAATATACAGATTTTCATTTATTTTAATCCACAAAGGGGGTTATCTCTTAATTGTGGCCCTGGAATACAGACCAGACAACTTGTTCACACCAGAACCCAGAAAAAAGGAGCAGTAACCCCACAAGAGACTGACCCAGACTGGCCCATGAGTGTCCAGGAGTCTCTGGTAGAGCTGTGGGTCAACGGTGGCCTGCTGCAGGGTTGGGGGCACTGAGTGTGGCAGTGCGTGCATGGGGCTTTTTGAAAAAGATCACCATTGTCTTCATTACCTCCACCATAGTTTGGTCTCAGGTCAAACAACAGGGAGGGAAAACAATCCTGCCCATCAAAAGAAAATTGGGTTAATGACTGCTGAGTAGGGCTCTGTCCATCAGAACAAGACACAGTTTCCCATACAGTAAGTCTCTCCCAACAGAAAGCATCCATAAGCCTCTTATCCTTATCCATTCAGGTCCAACAGAATGAAAACCACAATCACAGAAAATTAAACAAACTGATCACATGGGCATGGGACACAGCCTTGTGTAACTCAATGAAACTATCAGCCATGCAGGGCCACCCAATTCAGACAGGTCATGGTGGAGAGTTCTGGCAAGACGTGATTCACTGGAGAAGGGAATGGCAAACCACTTCAGTATTCTTGCCTTGAGAAGCCCACGAAGAGTATGAAAAGGCAAAAAGATAGGACACGGAAAGATGAACTCCTCAGGTCATAGGTGCCCATTATGCTCCTGGAGAAGAGTGGAGAAATAACTCCTGAAAGAATGACGAGACCCAGCCAAAGCCAAAACAATGTCCAGTTGTGGATGCGACTGGTGATGGAAGTAAAGTCAAATGCTGTAAGAGCAATATTGCATAGGAACCTAGAATGTTAAGTCCATGAATCAAGGTAAATTAGAAGTGGACAAACAGAAGATGGCAAGAGTGAACATTGAGATTTTAGGAATCAGTGAACTAAAATGGGCAATTTCATTCAGGTGACACTTATGTCTACTACTGTGGAAAAGAATCCCTTAGAAGAAATGGAGTAGAACTCATAGTCAATGATAGAGACCAAAATGCAGTACTTGGATGCAATCTCAAAAATGACAGAATGATCTCTGTTTGTTTCCAAGGCAAACCATTCAATAGCACAGTAATCCAAATCTATGCCCAAACCAGTAATGCTGAAAAAGCTGAAGTTCTATGAAGATCAATAAGATCTTCTAGAACTAGCATCCAGAAACAGAGTACTTCTCATCATAGAGGACTGGAATGAAAATGTAGGAAGTCAAGAGATACTTGGAGTAACAGGCAAATATGGCCTTGGAGTACAAAATGAAGCAGGGCAAAAGCTAATAGTTTCCCCAAGAGAACACACTAGTCAGAGCAAACACTCTCTCCCAACAACACAAGAGAAGACTCTACACATTGACATCACCAGATGGTCAATACCAAAATCAGATTGATAATATTCTTTGAAGCGAAAGATGGAGAAGCTCTGTATAGTAAGCAAAAACAAGAACAGGAAGTGACTGTGGCTCAGAGCATGAACAACTTACTGCTAAATTCAGATTAAAACTGAAGAAAGTAGGGAAAACCACTTGACCATTCAGGTATGACCTAAATCAAATCCTTTACAATTATACAATGGAAGTGACAAATAGATTCAAATAATTAGATCTGATAGAGTGCCTGAAGAACTATGGGCAGAGGTTCACGACATAGTATAGGAGAGTGATCAAGATCATCCCTAAGAAAAAGAAACGCAGAAAGGCAAAATGGTTGTCTAAGGAGGCCTTACAAATAGTTGAGAAAAGAAGAGAAGCTAAAGGCAAAGGAGAAATGGAAAGATATAAACATCTGAATGCAGAGTTTCAAAGAATAGCAAGGAGAGATAAGAAAGTCTACCTCAGTGATCAATGCAAAGAAGTTGAGGAAAATAACAGAATGGGAAAGACTAGAGATCTTATCAAGAAAATTAGAGATACCAAGGGAATAGTTCATGCAAATATGGACACAATAAAGGACAGTGATTGTATGGACCTAAAAGAAGTAAAAGATATTAAGAAGAGGTGGCAAGAATACATAGAAGAACTGTACAAAAAATATCTTCATGACCCAGATAACCACCATGGTGTGATCACTCACCTAGACACAGACATCTGGATTTCAAAGTCAAGTGGGCCTTAGGAAGCATCACTACGAACAAAGCTAGTGGAGGTGACGGAATTCCAGTTGAGCTGTTTCAAATCTAAAAGATGGTGCTGTGAAAGTGCTGCATTCAATATGCCAGCAAATTTGGAAAACTCAGCAGTGGCCACAGGACTGGAAAAGGTCTGTTTTCATTCCAATCCCAAAGAAAGGCAATGCCAAAAATTGCTCACCCTCCTGCACAATTGCGCTCATCTCACATGCTAGCACAGTAATGCTCAAAGTCCTCCAAGCCAGGCTTTAACAGAATGCGAACCATGAACTTCCTGATGTTCAAGCTGGTTTTAGAAGACGCAGAGGAACCAAATGGCCAACATTGTTGGATCACCAAAAAAGCAAGAGATGTTCACAAAGCATCTACTTCTGCTTTATTAACTACCCAAAAGCCATTAACTAACTTGTAGCCCCATAAATGACTGAGGTATTAGGACCCATCACTACTTGAAAAAACAAAAAAACCTAAGCTCATGGCCTCTGGTCAAACCATTTCAAATAGAAGGAGAAAAAGTGGAAGCAGTGACAGATTTTATTTTCTTAGGCTCCAAAATCTCTGTGGACTGTGACTGCAGCCATGAAATTAAAAGAGGTCTGCTCCTTGGAAGAAAAGCTATGACAAACCTAGAAAACATATTAAAAAGCAAAGAGGTCATTTTGCCAACAAAGGTCTGTATAGTCAAAACTATATATTTTTTAATAGCCCTGAACAGATATGAAACCTGGACCAAAGAAGGCTGAGCACTGAAGAACTGATGCTTTCAAATTGTGGTGCTGGAGAAGACTTTTGAGAGTCCCTTGGAGAGTATGGAGAGCACCAGTAAATCCTAAAGGTAGTAAATCCTGAATATTCACTGGACTGATACTGAATACAGACTGATACTGAAGATGAAGCTCAAAAACCTTGGCCACTGGATGTGAAGAGCCAACTCACTGGAAAAGACCCTGATCCTGGGAAAGACTGAAGCCAAAAGGAAAAGTGGCAGTAAAGGAAGAGATAGATAGATGTAACACCAGCTCAATGGATTTGAATCTGTGAAAACTCCAGGAGATAGTGGAGGACACGGAAACCTGGTGTGCTGCAGTCCACGGGGTCCCAAAGAATTGGACAAGACTTAGCAATTAAACAACAAACAACAAAATGGCAATTGGTATTCCAGGAAATAAATTTGAGATATCATCAAAATGCTGTACCTCTAGTTAGTAAAAAATGAAATTCGATAGTAAACCATGAACTTTGAAGTATATCCTTGATCCACTTTAGATTCTTTTGAATATTTTCCCACATAAAGTATATAGTCAATCATTTAGACTCAAGTATACATTTAAAGAGTTACAACAAAGTTGAAACACGACTTAGATAACCAAGCTGATAAGCACATTGAAAAAGTGCTCTCCATGTATTGTATTGTCTTTAAAAATGTGTATTTAGAGTATTTATTAAGTGACAGCTTGTGAAAATTTGTGCATATCTGTGAAACTACAACCACTAGGCTCCTGACTGAAAGTAATGAGGGTTTCCAAGAGGTCTCTGTTGTTCTTTCTCTATATACCTTTGTCAGTTTAATAGTCTTTCACATGAGTCAGATCATGAGCTCCTTATTGCCAAATTCAGACCTAAACTGATGAAAATAGGGAAAACCACTAGACCATTCAGGTATGACCTAATCCCTTACAATTACACAATGAAAGTGAGAAATAGACTTAAGGGACTAGATCTGATAGATAGAGTGCCTGATAAACTATGGATGGACATTCATGACATTGTACAGGATATAGGCATCAAGCCCATCCCCAAGAAAAGGAAATGCAAGAAAGAAAAATGGCTGTCTGAGGATGCCTTACAAATATCTGTGAAAAGAAGAGAAGCAAAAAGCAAAGGAGAAAAGGAAGATATAAGCATATGAATGCAGAGTTCCAAAGAATAGCAAGGAGAGATAAGAAAGCTTTCCTCAGTGATCAGTGCAAAGAAAGATAGGAAAACAATAGAACAGGGAAGACTAAAGATCTCTTCAAGAAAGTTAGAGATCAAGAGAACATTTCATGGAAAGATGGGCTCAATAAAGGACAGAAATGGTATAGACCTAACAGAAGCAGAAGATATTAAGAGGTGGTAAGAATACACAGAAGAGCTGTACAAAAAAGATCTTTATGACCCCGATAATCACGATAGTGTGATCACTCACTTAGAACCAAGCATCCTGGAATGTGAAGTCAAGAGGGCCTTAGGAAGGAAGCATCAAAGCTAGTGGAGGTGATAGAATTGTAGTTGAGCTACTTCATATCCTAAAAGATGATGCTGTGAAAGTGCTGCACTCAATATGCCAGCAAATTTGGAAAACTCAGCCATCATTGGCCACAAGAGTGGAAAAGGTCAGTTTTCATTCCAATCCCAAAGAAAGGCAATACCAACGAATGCTCAACCTACCACGCAATTGCACTCGTCTCACATGCTGGTAAAGTTATGCTCAAAAATCTCCAAGCCAGGCTTCAACAATTTGTGAACCGTGAACTTCCAGATGTTCAAGCTGGTTTTAGAAAAGTCAGAAGAACCAAAGATCAAATTGCCAACATCTGCTGGATCATCGAAAAAGCAAGAGAGTTCCAGAAAAACATCTATTTCTGCTTTACTGACTATGCCAAAGCCTTTATGCAGATGAAAACAAATTGCGGAAAATTCTGAAAGAGTTGGGAATACAAGGCCACCTGACCTGCCTCTTGAGAAATCTGAATGCAGGTCGGGATGCAACAGTTAGAACTGGACATGGAACAACAGACTGGCTCCAAATTGGAAAGGCTGTATATTGTCACCCTGCTTATTTAACTTATATGCAGAGTATATCATGAGAAATGCTGGGCTGAAGGAAGCACAAGCTGGCATCAAGATTGTCAGGAGAAATATCAATGACTTCAGATATGCACATGACACCACCCTTATGGCAGAAAGGGAAGAAGAATTAAAGAGCCTCTTGATGAAAGTTAAAGAGGAGAGTGAAAAAGTTGGCTTAAAGCTCAAAATTCAGAAAACTAAGATCATGGCATCCAGTCCCATTACTTCATGCCAAATAGATATGGAAAGAGTGTAAACAGTGGCAGACGTTATTTTGGGGGGGCTCCAAAATCACTGCAGATGTTGACTGCAACCATGAAATTAAAATTACTCCTTGGAAAGAAAGTCATGACCAACTTAGACAGTATATTCAAGCAGAGGCATTGCTTTGCCAACAAAGGTCCATGTAGTCAAGGATATGAAAGAAGGAAATGCTACTCCGATATTCTTGCCTGGAGAATCATGTGGAGAGTGGAGCCTGGAGGGCTGCGATCCATAAGGTAGCACAGAACTGGACACAACTGAAACCACTTAGCATGCATGAATGCATTGGAGAAGAAAATGGCAACCCACTCCAGTATTCTTGCCTGGAGAATCCCAGGGACAGAGGAGCCTGGTGGGCTGCCATCTATGGGGTTGCACAGAGTCAGACACGACTGAAATGACTTAGCAGCAGCAGCAGCAGTCAAGGCTATGGTTTTCCCAGTAGTCATGTATGGATGTGAGAGTTGGACTATAAAGCACTGAAGAATTGATGCTTTTGAACTGTAGAGTTGGAGGAGATCTTGAGAGCCCCTTCGACTACAGAGATCCAACCAGTCCATCCTAAAGGAGATCACTCCTGAATATTCATTGGAAGGACTAATGTTGAAACTGAAACTCCAATACTCTGATCACTTGTTGCAAAGAGCTGACTCATTTGAAAAGACTTTGATGCTGGGAAAGATTGAGGGCAGGAGGAGAAGAGGACAACAGAGAATGAGATGGTTGGATGGCATCACCAACTCAATGGACATAGGTTGGGGTGGACTCTGGGAGTTGGTGATGGACAGGGAGGCCTGGTGTGCCGTGGTCCATGGGTCTCAAAGAGTCAGATATAACTGAGTGACTGAACTGAACTGAACTGATGTGGTTTCTGTACATAAAATTCACACCTTTGACTTATGTAATGAAATAGTGATTCCTAAGCTCAGTTCGGATGCTGAACTATGTTTATCAATATTCCAAGACAGTTCATGATGGAATAGTTTGTTGAGCTCCTGTTAATGGTCTTTTGTCTGAACCATTTGTAATTACAATAAAGTGAAATATGTCTGTATTATACACCCAGTTGTAATCGAACATTTTTTATACAACATTCAGAAAACAAAGATCATGGCATCTGGTCCCATCACTTCATGGGAAATAGATGGGGAAACAGTG
>SJYV01041992.1:724723-749421 GCA_006410875.1 Neotragus pygmaeus
AGAGATAGATAGATGTAACACCAGCTCAAAGGATTTGAATCTGTGAAAACTCCAGGAGATAGTGGAGGACAGGGAAACCTGGTGTGCTGCAGTCCACGGGGTCCCAAAGAATTGGACAAGACTTAGCAATTAAACAACAAACAACAAAATGGCAATTGGTATTCCAGGAAATAAATTTGAGATATCATCAAAATGCTGTACCTCTAGTTAGTAAAAAATGAAATTCGATAGTAAACCATGAACTTTGAAGTATATCCTTGATCCACTTTAGATTCTTTTGAATATTTTCCCACATAAAGTATATAGTCAATCATTTAGACTCAAGTATACATTTAAAGAGTTACAACAAAGTTGAAACACGACTTAGATAACCAAGCTGATAAGCACATTGAAAAAGTGCTCTCCATGTATTGTATTGTCTTTAAAAATGTGTATTTAGAGTATTTATTAAGTGACAGCTTGTGAAAATTTGTGCATATCTGTGAAACTACAACCACTAGGCTCCTGACTGAAAGTAATGAGGGTTTCCAAGAGGTCTCTGTTGTTCTTTCTCTATATACCTTTGTCAGTTTAATAGTCTTTCACATGAGTCAGATCATGAGCTCCTTATTGCCAAATTCAGACCTAAACTGATGAAAATAGGGAAAACCACTAGACCATTCAGGTATGACCTAATCCCTTACAATTACACAATGAAAGTGAGAAATAGACTTAAGGGACTAGATCTGATAGATAGAGTGCCTGATAAACTATGGATGGACATTCATGACATTGTACAGGATATAGGCATCAAGCCCATCCCCAAGAAAAGGAAATGCAAGAAAGAAAAATGGCTGTCTGAGGATGCCTTACAAATATCTGTGAAAAGAAGAGAAGCAAAAAGCAAAGGAGTAAAGGAAGATATAAGCATATGAATGCAGAGTTCCAAAGAATAGCAAGGAGAGATAAGAAAGCTTTCCTCAGTGATTAGTGCAAAGAAAGATAGGAAAACAATAGAACAGGGAAGACTAAAGATCTCTTCAAGAAAGTTAGAGATCAAGAGAACATTTCATGGAAAGATGGGCTCAATAAAGGACAGAAATGGTATAGACCTAACAGAAGCAGAAGATATTAAGAGGTGGTAAGAATACACAGAAGAGCTGTACAAAAAAGATCTTTATGACCCCGATAATCACGATAGTGTGATCACTCACTTAGAACCAAGCATCCTGGAATGTGAAGTCAAGAGGGCCTTAGGAAGGAAGCATCAAAGCTAGTGGAGGTGATAGAATTGTAGTTGAGCTACTTCATATCCTAAAAGATGATGCTGTGAAAGTGCTGCACTCAATATGCCAGCAAATTTGGAAAACTCAGCCATCATTGGCCACAAGAGTGGAAAAGGTCAGTTTTCATTCCAATCCCAAAGAAAGGCAATACCAACGAATGCTCAACCTACCATGCAATTGCACTCATCTCACATGCTGGTAAAGTTATGCTCAAAAATCTCCAAGCCAGGCTTCAACAATTTGTGAACCGTGAACTTCCAGATGTTCAAGCTGGTTTTAGAAAAGTCAGAAGAACCAAAGATCAAATTGCCAACATCTGCTGGATCATCGAAAAAGCAAGAGAGTTCCAGAAAAACATCTATTTCTGCTTTACTGACTATGCCAAAGCCTTTATGCAGATGAAAACAAATTGCGGAAAATTCTGAAAGAGTTGGGAATACAAGGCCACCTGACCTGCCTCTTGAGAAATCTGAATGCAGGTCGGGATGCAACAGTTAGAACTGGACATGGAACAACAGACTGGCTCCAAATTGGAAAGGCTGTATATTGTCACCCTGCTTATTTAACTTATATGCAGAGTATATCATGAGAAATGCTGGGCTGAAGGAAGCACAAGCTGGCATCAAGATTGTCAGGAGAAATATCAATGACTTCAGATATGCACATGACACCACCCTTATGGCAGAAAGGGAAGAAGAATTAAAGAGCCTCTTGATGAAAGTTAAAGAGGAGAGTGAAAAAGTTGGCTTAAAGCTCAAAATTCAGAAAACTAAGATCATGGCATCCAGTCCCATTACTTCATGCCAAATAGATATGGAAAGAGTGTAAACAGTGGCAGACGTTATTTTGGGGGGGCTCCAAAATCACTGCAGATGTTGACTGCAACCATGAAATTAAAATTACTCCTTGGAAAGAAAGTCATGACCAACTTAGACAGTATATTCAAGCAGAGGCATTGCTTTGCCAACAAAGGTCCATGTAGTCAAGGATATGAAAGAAGGAAATGCTACTCCGATATTCTTGCCTGGAGAATCATGTGGAGAGTGGAGCCTGGAGGGCTGTGATCCATAAGGTAGCACAGAACTGGACACAACTGAAACCACTTAGCATGCATGAATGCATTGGAGAAGAAAATGGCAACCCACTCCAGTATTCTTGCCTGGAGAATCCCAGGGACAGAGGAGCCTGGTGGGCTGCCATCTATGGGGTTGCACAGAGTCAGACACGACTGAAATGACTTAGCAGCAGCAGCAGCAGTCAAGGCTATGGTTTTCCCAGTAGTCATGTATGGATGTGAGAGTTGGACTATAAAGCACTGAAGAATTGATGCTTTTGAACTGTAGAGTTGGAGGAGATCTTGAGAGCCCCTTCGACTACAGAGATCCAACCAGTCCATCCTAAAGGAGATCACTCCTGAATATTCATTGGAAGGACTAATGTTGAAACTGAAACTCCAATACTCTGATCACTTGTTGCAAAGAGCTGACTCATTTGAAAAGACTTTGATGCTGGGAAAGATTGAGGGCAGGAGGAGAAGAGGACAACAGAGAATGAGATGGTTGGATGGCATCACCAACTCAATGGACATAGGTTGGGGTGGACTCTGGGAGTTGGTGATGGACAGGGAGGCCCGGTGTGCCGTGGTCCATGGGTCTCAAAGAGTCAGATATAACTGAGTGACTGAACTGAACTGAACTGATGTGGTTTCTGTACATAAAATTCACACCTTTGACTTATGTAATGAAATAGTGATTCCTAAGCTCAGTTCGGATGCTGAACTATGTTTATCAATATTCCAAGACAGTTCATGATGGAATAGTTTGTTGAGCTCCTGTTAATGGTCTTTTGTCTGAACCATTTGTAATTACAATAAAGTGAAATATGTCTGTATTATACACCCAGTTGTAATCGAACATTTTTTATACAACATTCAGAAAACAAAGATCATGGCATCTGGTCCCATCACTTCATGGGAAATAGATGGGGAAACAGTGGAAACAGTGTCAGACTTTATTTTGGGGGGCTCCAAAATCACTGCAGATGGTGATTGCAGCCATGAAATTAAAAGATGCTTACTCCTTGGAAGAAAAGTTATGACCAACCTAGATAGCATATTTAAAAGCAGAGACATTACTTTGCCAACTAAGGTCCGTCTAGTCAAGGCTATGGTTTTTCCAGTGGTCATGTATGGATGTGAGAGTTGGACTGTGAAGAAGGCTGAGCACCGAAGAATTGATGCTTTTGAACTGTGGTATTGGAGAAGACTCTTGAGAGTCCCTTTGACTGCAAGGAGATCCAACCAGTCCATTCTAAAGATCAGTCNTAGTCAAGGCTATGGTTTTTCCAGTGGTCATGTATGGATGTGAGAGTTGGACTGTGAAGAAGGCTGAGCACTGAAGAATTGATGCTTTTGAACTGTGGTATTGGAGAAGACTCTTGAGAGTCCCTTTGACTGCAAGGAGATCCAACCAGTCCATTCTAAAGATCAGTCCTGGGTGTTTGGAAGGAATGATGCTGAAGCTGAAACTCCAATACTTTGGCCACCTCATGAGAAGAGTTGACTCATTGGAAAAGACTCTGATGCTGGGAGGGATTGGGGGCAAGAGGAGAAGGGGACGACAGAGGATGAAATGGCTTGATGGCATCACCGACTCAACGGTCGTGAATTTGGGTGAAATCCGGGTGTTGGTCATGGACAGGGAGGCCTGGCGTGCTGCAATTCATGGAGTCACAAAGAGTTGGACATGACTGAGCAACTGAAATGAACTGAACATAAGGTCACCGCAATAACTTAAAGACATTAAGAAATGTGCCATATTTCTTCAATAAATTCAAAACTACCATAAAAATATTTTAGAGTCTGTAAATTCCTGAATTTTATATTTACTTTCTATTATATTCTATATTTATGTACAAAGATAAAATTATTTAAAATTTTAAATTCTAACACCGAATAGATATAGTACTTCTTGTTAGCCCATTGTGTTTTACTTATTTTTCAATATTGACCCAGAATAGTACAGTTCTTAAGCTCCATTCAGTTCAGGTGTTTCTTTAGTCCTCTAAATGAAATGTTACTGTTTTGAATATTAAGAAACTTTCATTTATCTGCAATTGTTCCAATAACTTTGTCCTTTGTTGTGATTTTCAAACTGTGTTTTGTTTATATGTGAGCCCTTTAGTGTTGCTTCACTGTTTTCAAACCATCATCCCATCTCCGTGCCCAGAAAAGTGGATTTTCCCTCTGCTTCAGCCCACACTTGTACAAGATCACTTTCAGTTTTAATAGCTTCAGAGAGGATTGGACTTCTGCATAACTTTTTACTAAGAGGCAAAAAAAGGATGTGAGTTTATACTGCTAAAACAGGGTTTGCAATACAATTTTCTGGAATATAGCATGTCATCTGCTAATTCAGGGATCTGGAAATATAGAAAATTTACCTAGTTTATTTATACTTGTCATCAAACCTCTTAACTTACTCTCAACCACAAAACCTCAGTCATTACATAGCGAAATTACAAGGCACCCTTTTTCAAAAATTGCTAAGAATTTCAAGACAGTGGCAGCATAAAAATAACATAACATGAGCTGTGTGTGCTGTGCTAAGTCATTTCAGTCGTGTCCAACTCTTTGTGATCCTATGGACTGTAGCCCACCAGGCTCTTCTGCCCATAGGGTTCTTCAGGTAAAAGTACTAGAGAGGAACATCATTTCCTACTACAGGGGATCTTCCTAACCCAGGAATTGAATCAGCATCTCTTGTGTCTTCTGCCCCGGCAATCGGGTTCTTTATGACTAGCACCACCTGGGAAGCTGTCAAAACATGAGCAAGGCCCTCTAAAAGTTTGCACAGGTTGCAAACCCATGAAGCCCATCTACCTTGACCAGAAGAAGAATGCTTACGTATTGGTATTTTAAATTATTATTATTTGAAACTGTTTAAAATAGTCTTTTCCAGCTTGGATGAATTATAGAAGAGTCTTTGGTAAACAAATAAAATCAGTCATTCACGTAGAGTTCTTTATTGAGACCTGTGCCCTGCAACTCATGCAGGAAGATATGAACCACATCATGCGTCTTGGAGTGCCAGCACAGCACGATGTTGACAATAAACTGGAAGGAGAAAGAGGTCATTTATCAGCCAGCTTTGGCAAATTGCCTCTTTAAAATTCTCAGTTCCTTAACTGCAATAAATATCCATGTTTTCAACCTCTAGAACTGTAAAAGAGAGTTGTAGCCCTTTTGGAGGTGATTTCTTTGTTAAAAGTAAGATGACTTATAGATAGCCCTAACAGGAATAAAACCCCAGCTACTAAAATGAGCAGGATGATCATTGCTTGTTCTAGAAGGATCACCCTGTTTAGGAAGCAACTGTGTCAATAGGGACTTTAATTAAACTGAAGTCATTTCTAGTTGAGTAGATGTTCGGCTAGGGAAATCATTGCCAAAGGAAGCTTTTGAATGTGCTTGAAAACTAGAAAGACTGTAAAAAAACTTAACTAGGGCTTCTGGGTAGGTGGTATTCAACACCTGTTTTCTCTGTCCTTGTAGCTAATATAGTGTCTGTAATAAGAAATTATACATAAGTACCCATATATGGTCTTATAAAAGAAATAGAAAATGTGATATATTTAAGTATAGTAGCTTTTCTTAACTGTTATTTTTAAATCAAAGGATATATGTATGGACTAATATCAAAGTATAATTATAACTAAACAGTTCAAATCATGAAAGTTTTCGAGTCCCACACCAGTTTCTATGAGCAGTAAATTAATATTGTGGAATACTCTATTCAATTAACTTGCAAATTTTATGCAATTATTATATTCAAGGCATTTTGAAGGAAATATAAAATGGCTAAAGCTATGGTCTCTGACATCAAGGAACAAACACTATTTGTAGGTGAGATAGTGAGATTGGGTGAGATATCCTTTGATTCAAAAATAACAGTTAAGAAAGGCTATTATATGTAAGTACATCATATTTTCTATTTATTTTATGACTATAATATGTACATGTATTTAATTTATTATTTATTACAGACTATATATTAGTTACAAGAACAGAGAAAACTAGTGTTTAATACAACCTAGTCAGAAACCCAAGTTAAGCTTTTGCATACTCTTCCTATTTAATAAGAACATTCAGAATCTTTCTTTGGCAATGAATATTAGTGAATATATGAGGTTAATATCAGTGTATATAACTGTTGTAAATGCACTTGAATATTGATACAGGTAATAGCAACCATGTCATGTCATGGCAGAGAACATATGGAATTGCTGAAGAATTCACATGAAAGGAGAATCCAGGTATGTTTCACAATGAATTAGGTGTTGGAAAGTAAAGATAATTTCGACATAGAAAAGGAAAATCAAATTCTAAATACAGAGAACAGAGAACAGCTCTGTAAAGGCACAGATACAAAAATGTTTGACATATATAGAAATTATACACCCAGCTTTAAGAACAAAGGCAGTTTTGCTATAGGCATGTATGAGTTTTTACAAGTCTTATCTTGTTATTCCTTTCTTAGTCTCTCACAGTTGTATGATGCGCTCTGTATGAAAAGACTTAAATAAATTTATGGAGAAGGGATAAAAAGTTAATCAGATCATAAAATGGATCACTCCACATGAGCATAGGAATTTTTAATTCAATTTATATTGTTTAAACCTGAATCTCTCTTTAGCAGATATCCAAGGGGTAAAGGTCATTTAACATGGTGTAGTTAGCTACAATGACATTTTAAATTATTCATTAATCAAATCATTTAAGATGCTTTAAAATATGTTCTTTGGCAGTTATATGGTTTCATAAACGCTTTCACTTTTATAAAATCTTATTGTTCCCATTTATTCATTCTCCAGTGTCATTCTAAAATAGTATAATGAGACCTCAGAAAGAATCACTTAAGAGTTGGATCTGTAAGTTCAAACACATTGCCTCTGGGTAGATAGGCAGTTTAATTTGTTTGTTTATACTGAGTTATCCTAACATATTCTATGAGAACTTCTGAATAAAACCTCCAAGATTTAAGATATTGGAAAGAAAGTTATGACCAACCTAGAAAGCATATTAAAAAGCAGGGACATTACTTTGCCAACAAAGGTCCATCTAGTCAAGGCTATGGTTTTTTCCAGTGGTCATGTATGGAGTGAGAGTTGGACTGTGAAGATAGCCGAGTGCTGAAGAACTGATGCTTTTTAACTGTGGTGTTGGAGAAGAGTCTTGGACTGCAAGGAGATCCAACCAGTCCATTCCAAAGGAGATCAGCCCTAGGTGGAAGAACTAATTGGAAGGACTGGAAGGGCTAATGCTAAAGCTGAAACTCCAATACTTTGGCCACCTCATGTGAAGAGTTGACTCATTGGAAAATACTCTGATGCTGGGAAGGATTGGGGGCAGGAGGAGAAGGGGACGACAGAGGTTGAGATGTCTGGATGGCATCACCGACTAGATGGACATGAATTTGAGTGAACTCCAGGAGTTGGTGATGGACAGGGAGGCCTGGCGTGCTGCAGCTCACGGGGTCGCACAGAATCGGACATGACTGAGCAACTGAACTGAACTGAACTGAATACAACTTTTGGACACTAACCAACTTGTAAGTATTCAAGTGTGAAATTTGGACTCACCTTCATGATTCACCTTGTTTGTACCTTGGAGATTCAAATTAATTTTAATGTTTAGTTATGTTAAGTAAATCTTTTCCATAAAGGGGATTATTGGGTTTTTTTTGTTTGTTTTGTTTTTACTAGTAAGGCCAATTATGAATGAAATTCCCTGAAATGGAGACTTGAGTTATAACACCATTAATTCAATGAGGGTGGGAAGAAAATAGAAATTTAAGGTTTTAGTTTGAGCAGCTCTTGAGATTATTTTTGATAAAGATAAGGGAAACTGAAAGAGAAATGAATTAAAAATACAGAGAATATGGTCACTGTTCCCTGGTGGCTCAGATGGTAAAGAATCTACCTGCACAGCGGGAGACCTGGGTTTGATCCCTGGGTTGGGAATATACCCTGGAGGAGGACATGGCCACCCACTCCAGTATTCTTGCCTAGAGAATCCCATGGACAGAGGAGCCTGATGGGCTACAGTCCATGGGGTTGCAAATGAGTCAGACAGGAATGGGAGACTAAGCACACACAAAATGAAATCGAAATTGTCATTCCATGGCTAAATTGTGTCTGACTCTTTGCAACCCCATGGATTGCAGCATGCAAGACTTCTGTGTCCTCTATTATCTCCCGGAGTTTACTCAAACTCATGTCCACTGAGTCAGTGATGCCATCCAACCATCTTATCCTTTGTCACCCACTTCTCCCTGAAGTCACAATAAGACATATTGAATTTAAATTTTTTTCTTTAACTTTTATTATTTTTTTTTAATTTTTACTTTATTCTACTTTACAATACTGTATTGGTTTTGTCATACATCAACATGAATCCACCACAGGTGTATAAGAGCTCCCAATCCTGAATTCCCCTCCAAACTCCCACCCCATATCGTCTCTCTGGATCATCCCTGTGCACCAGCCCCAAGCATCCTACATCCTTAGGGACATCAAGTTTGAAATGTTAAAAAGGAAACATTTGAAAAGGATTATGAATAGTTTTTAAGTGAGTATGTGATATGAATAAATGAGTAAATGAATAACTATAGCTTTACAATTCTGGACAGATTTTATAAACTTCAGTATGAAGAACAGAGTTGAGACTATGAGATTAGATCATCAGGCAGATCATGAAAAGAAACATGAGAGGACTAATGAAATTGAACCTGAAGAATATCAGCAAATTCTTTGTGTGAGAGGAATAAGAGGAATTGATCTTGAGATGAACAGCCAGAAAAAAAGGAGAATAAAAGTAAAGGATGCTTCAGGAACTAAGAAGCATCAAATAACAGGCAAATACAAAGTCAGTGAGTTTGGCGCTTGTGTACCTGATCTCAGGCTTAGAATACTGAAATTAAAAAAAATCATTTTGTTCGGATGCATATTTAAGCAAAATCATTTTATGAAATAAAAAAAAAACAGTGTATATGCTATCTCATATTAGTTAATTGGGGCTTTTATTAACTAAGTTTATTTTAATCATCTTGTGCTCTATCCATCCACATCCATTTTTTCTTAGCCAAACCTAACCACTCTTCCCAGCTGCTGGTGGTACAAGTCCTGGTTTAAATTTGAGAGCTGGCTTATAGCTGAAAATGAGCAGAGACTTGGGGAAATGTTTAACTTTAAGCACATGTAAGGAACTGGAATTTAATTTTAAACTATGAACCACCAATATTTATGTTTCCATAACATATAACAGCCCAGGGAGACTAAGAGAATTGTATAATTAATGGCTATGGTCCTTAAATATATCTATCCTCTGGTTGCTGTCATTGGAATTGCCAGGAAAGTTTTGACTAAACACTGAGTCTGTAAATTCAAACAGACAAATCCAATTAGATGAGGCTATGGAAAATGTGCTGACAAGGAGAAATCTGTACACATTATGGGTTTAAGTTTTCAGTTCACCACTCAGGAGTGACGTAGATCAATTTTGTTGCCAAGCCTAAATTCCCTTATATGTGATAACCAGGATAATACCTTACCCACCAACCTCACACAATTGCTGAAAAGCAAAATGTGTGGTATTATTTCAGTATACTGGGAGCATCTCTGGTGTGAAAACAGGCTCTTAAATTTATATCTGTGTACCATGATTATAAAAAAAAAGTTTAATATGCTTTTTGTTTATTTTTTATGATTTATATCTCATTTTTTAATTTTTAAATTTTTTTAAATTGAAATTGAAATTTGCTCAGCTGTGTCTGACTCTTTGTGACTCCATTGACTATATAGTCCATGGAATTCTCTAGACCAGAATGTTGGAGTGGGTCGCCTTTCCCTTCAGGGGATCTTCCCAACTCAAGGATCAAACCCAGGACTCCCGCATTGCGGATTCTTTACCAGCTGAACCACAAGGGAGTTTAGTAAACTATTTTTTTGTATCGCAATGTAACAAGCTTACCATTTCTAGGAAAAAAAAAAAAAAAAAAAAGTTGACACAACCCCGGTTAAAAGCTTCTTTTGCAAGGCAACATGATGGAATATGAAGATCCAAGCCCTAATTGTCTCACAGAAACATCCAAAAATAACTATAGTCTCACTGTACTAACCTTACAGGAAAATAGTTAAAAAGTGAAAATTGATCAGTCCTGTCTGACTCTTTGTGACTCCATGGACTGTATTATCCAGGCCAGAGCATTGGAGTGTGTTGCCTTTCCCTTCTTCAGGAGATCTTCCCAACCCAAGGATCAAACCCAGGTCTCCCACACTGCAGGCAGATTCTTGACTAGCTGAGCCACAGAGGTCTATATCAGTTAAGGCTTCTCAGGTGGCTTAGTGGTAAAGAATCTCCCTGAAAATGCAAGAGACACAGGAGAAAATAGCAAACTTTATATCATTCCCACTAACCTTGAAAGTGAAATTACTCAGTCCTGTCCCACTCTTTGTGATCCCATGGATGATACAGTCCATGGAATTCTCCTGGCCAGGATACTGGAGTGGGTAGCCTTTCCCTTCTCCAGGGGATCTTCCAAACCTAGGGATTGAACTCAGGTCTCCTGCATTGCAGGCAGATTCTTTACCAGATAAGCCACAAAGGAAGCCCAACTCACCTTGCCCCACAAATATTTACACACCAATGTTCACAGGAGCATTATTTTCATTAGCCAAAAAAGTGGAAACAGCCTTAATGCCCATGAATAGATGAACAGATAAACCAGACATACTTTAGAATATTTAGCATTAAAAATCAACACAATTCTGATTTATGCTTCAATATGGATATACCTTGAAAACATACCAAGTGAATTAAGACAGATACAAATGACAATTATTGTATGATTCCACTTACAAGATACCAAGAACAGCCAAATTCAAAGAGAATAAAAGTACAATGAGGACCTCCCTGGTGGCTCATTGGTAAAGAATCAGCTTACCAATACAGGGGACTTGGGTTCAATCCCTGGTCCAGGAAGATTCCACATGCAGAAGCAACTAAACCCTGGCACCACAACTACAGTGTACATGCCTTTAGTCTGTGAGCCATAAGAGGAGCCATTGCAATGAGAAGCTCATGCACCGCAGTTAGAGAGTAGCCCCACTCCATTTGCCACAACTAGAGAAAGCAGGCATGCAGTAATGAAAACCCAGCACAACCAAAATATGAAAAAAAAAAAAAAAAGTACAGTGGGGTTACCAGGGCCTGCCAGAAGAGGGAATGAGGAGTTACTGTTCAATGGGAACAGACCTTCAGTATGCAATGAAAATGTTCTGAAGGTGGATAGTGGAGAGGTAAATGCACAATGCAAATGCACTTCAGTTCAGTTCAGTTGCTCAGTCGTGTCAGACTCTTTGCGACCCCATGAATCACAGACTTAGTGAGACTTAATTGTATACTCAAAGTTTATAAATGTCTAGAATTATGTATACGTTATCACACAAAGACCTCTCTAGTTTACTTTTTCTTTTAAACTGTTAGTGCTCCCTCATTGAATAGTAGAAGGTAATCGTGTAGACCTATTAATAATCAGAGGTGAAAAAGTCACCAGTCATTTTTAATTCACTGAGTGAATATTAATTATTTGGCTCAGCAGTAAAGAATCTGCCTGCCAATGCAGGAGATGCAGGGTCAATCTCTGAGTTGGGAAGATTCCCCAGAGAAGGAAATGGCAACCCACTTCAGTATTCTTGCTTGGGAAATTCCATGGAAAGAGGAGCCTGATGGGCTACAGACCACATGGTTGCAAAGAGTCAGACATGACTTAGCAACTAAACAAGAACTAAAAGAAATTTTAACATTTCCCATTACATTCTGTTAGAGAAAATAAAACTGTTAAAATATATAAATGTCTTATTTTGTTTTCAATACAAAAATGGCCCATGAGTATCATCAGTTCGGTTCAGTCACTCAGTCATGTCCGACTCTTTGTGACCCCATGGACTGCAGCAGGCCAGCCCTCATGTCCACCACAAACTCCCGGAGTTTACCCAAACTCAATCCCATTGAGTCTGTGATGCCATTCAAACATCTTATCCTCTGTCATTCCTTTCTCCTCCTGCCTTCAACCTTTCCCAGCATCAGGGTCTTTTCCAATGAGTAAGTTCTTCACATCAGGTGGCCAAAGTTTTGGAGTTTTGGCTTCAACATCAGTCCTTCCAATGACTAATCTCCTTTAAGATGGACTAGTTGGATCTCCTTGCAGTCCAAGGGACTCTCAAGAATCTTCTCCAACACCACAGTTCAAAAGAATCAATTCTTCAGCACTCAGCTTTCTTTATAGTCCAACTCTCACATCCATACATGACTACTGGAAAAACCATAGCTTTGACAAGATGGACCTTTGTTGGCAAAGTAATGTCTCTGCCTTTTAATATGCTATTTAGGTTGGGCATAACTTTTCTTCCAACGAATAAGTATCTTCTAATTTCATGGCTGCAGTCACCATCTGGTGTGATTTTGGAGCCTAAAAAAGTAAAGTCACCACTGTTTCCACATCTATTTTCCATGAAGTGATCCTAGTTTTCTGAATGTTGAGCTTTAAGCCAACTTTTTTACTCTCCTTTTTTACATCTCTGTATAAGTTTAAGGCATACAGCATGATTGTTTGATTTACAAACATTGTGAAATGATTACCACAATAGTTGCAGCTAGAATCCATCTTCTCAAATAGATGCAATAAGAAAAAAGAAGAAAAATTCCTCCTTGTAATGAAAATTCTTAGTATTTACTCTCTTAACAACTTTCCTATATATTATATAGTAGTGTTTGCTATGGTCATCATGTTGTGTATTACTATTCCTTAGTACTTATTAATCTTATAACTAGAAATTTGTAACTTTTGACCATTTTCTCCAACTCCCTTTTCATCAGCCCTCTAACCTTGGTAACCACAAGTCTGATACCTTTATGAGTGCCATTGTATGTGGGGTCTTGATTGACATATGTAGTTTTCTGTGTGCTCTGGTGAGGCCCCCTGGTTGGACAGGCAGAAGACTTTGTTCAGTGATGAGCTGGACTATCAATGATTCCCCACCTAGGTGTAGAAGGAGAAGCAGCTCCAAAGCTGGGAAAACTCTCTGGTCATTGTCTTAACTCAAGCTGACCCACACCTCGAGGTCCTGGAGTGAAACTAATTTTCAGAGCAGAGTCAGCGTCCTTGACTTTGTTCCAAAAAGTGTTAGCTCTCCCTACCAATCTCTCCCAGGTGGTGCTGCCAAAGCAAGACTACAGGTGACTCGTTGGATGGCTGGGTCAAGAAGATTAAGGAAATAGCAACCCACTCTGGTATTCTTGCTTGGGAAATCCCATGGACAGGGGAGCCTAATGGACTATGGTCCATGAGGTTGCAAAGAGTCAGACACAACTGAGCAATGGAGCATGCATGCACCCACCTCTCAGTGTGAGTGCTGATGGCTGCATAGAGTTGTCCCCATTCTTCTGGTCAGACAGACACTCTCCATAGCAGGTGGGGGCACATCTCAGCGTTCTTGACTAGGTGAGAGGGAGAAAGGCTTCTTTGGGATAGTCTCATTTTCCCAAATAGGCTTTCAGTTGGAAGAGGCCAGGTGCTACCCTCAATTCTTAATTAACCCTCCTTTCTGTGTGTGTAGCTCAGGAATATCCCATGCCAGCCCTGACTTTGCTCCAGGATCCATTCGGCTCTGCATGCCCACCACTTGGTACCACTGGGTAGTGCAGCTGGTTACCAGATGGGGTTAGAAGACATTCCCCACAGCAAATGAAGCTATGCTGCAGCTCCTGGCCTGGCTTTAGTGCCAGCAAAACTCATCAGAGCATCGGAATCAGGTAGATCTGCACCTCATGATGTTCCCTGGTCAGAATGTGCTCTTGACTTTTTTCTGCAGATGAACAAAGCCACTGGCCAGGACATGGGCATTGCAGGTATGAACATTGTCTGTCAGATACCTCTGCTGATTTTTGCAAGCCCTTTCTTCTTTCTCCATCATAGTCAGATTCCTAGTGGTTGAGTCCCAATATTTCCCAGTAATTCCAGTGGTGTAAGATCAGAGTATGGACTCCAGCCAAGTGATCCACAATGTTGCAAAAGCTGGTTGTTCCCCTGGGATATCTTTTCCTACTGGAGAAACAGGATGCTTGGGGGAGACCTCTCCATATGGTGCTATGCTGACTTGGGGGAAGACAATGAGGTCAACATGTAACCAGCCCTCTTACCTTCTAGTGCAGTCTGTCTGGGTCCCTGACTCGTAGGAGGGTACTTCAGCCTCACCCTCACATCCTAGGATTCTCTCAGTGATGTCTTGTTTTTGAAGAATTGTTAGTTATTCTTCTTCTGAAGGGTAGAAAAATCAGGAAGGAACAAGTACATCACCATCGTGGTGATGTCACTAATCCATAAACATTTGATGATCTAACCATATCAACCAAAATATTGAAAAATAGAAAAACCTAGGTATTTATGTACACACAGTTTGTTTAAAATAAAAAAGAAAATTTTCAATTGTCCTATATGAGTAGGTGGTTTAAAATATATTGCTTATTCACTTATCTAGTCACTAAAATGAGCATCATTATTAAACCAGTAAATGAATAACAGTAAGAGGAGACATAACTTTCATGTCTGTTTGCTCACTGAAAAACAGCTACCACTTACAGCACCTGAACATTACTAAGATTATATGCTATCCCATTTAATGCCATTTCAAAATAATTCTATAGAATTTGTAAGTTCCTAATGACATTAATTTATTTTGGGGGGCTCCAAAGTCACTGTAGATGTGATGGCAGCCAAGAAAATAAAATTACTCTTGCTCCTTGGAAGAAAAGCTATGACAACTTAGATAGCATATTAAAAAGCAGAGACATTACTTTGCCAACAAGGGTCCATACAGTCGAAGCTATGGTTTTTCCAGTAGTCATGTATGGATTTGAGACTTGGACCATAAAGAAAACTGATGGCTAAAGAATTGTTGCTTTTAAACTGTGGTGTTGGAGACACTTGAGAGCACTTTGGACAGCAAGGAGCTCAAACAAGTCGATCCTAAATGAAATCAGTCCCAAATATTCATTGGAAGGACTGACGCTGAAGCTCCAATACTTTGGCCATCTGATGCAAAGAACTGACTCATTTGAAAAGATCCTGACACTGGGAAAGATTGAAGCCAGGAGAAGGGAATGACAGAGGGTGAGATGGTTGGATAGCATCACTGATTGGTCAATATGAGTTTGAGCAGGCTCCAGGATTTGGAGATGGACAGGGGAGGCTGGCATTATGCAGCCCATGGGATCACAAAGAGTCAGACGTGACTGAGAGACTGAACTGAACTGAATGACATTAATAATAACAGATATGATAATGCATCTTATAAGATGGTAATTAAATGTATAGGATATTTTAAATATAATTTTAGATACCCATGAAATCCGGGTCCAGTAACTGGCTTTGAACCATTCTTTTGGCATGATGTGAATTAAGCCTGTAACAAGCTTATATGTAATTTAATTTAAATTATCAGATCTATTTGAATTGTGCCAGAATAAGAGTCTTTATTTGGGTTGCCTGTGGTTGCCACAAAATTCTATGTTTTCTGCCAGTTCTTACTACCTTTCTGGAGATAATGACACTTTTGTGTCTTTCATGAACTAGAGACCACTTGAAAACACGTTTTGAAAAGCCACTCAGGGACTATGGCCATACAATTGAGTCTGGAGTGGAATCTCAGTGGCCTTTCACACTACACTTCCTATTCAGTCACTTTACACTCTTCTCAGACTCTATGGATCTATTTTGTTATGTGCAGAGAAAAGGTAGTAAGTAATCTTTTCCACATAATTTTTTTTAAATAATAATATCATAAGTATGGATTAGGATGGACTGTAAATTCTTAGCACACTTACCTACAGATGGAGAGGGATGGGGTTCTTCTTAACTATTCCTTCAATAGCTTGACATTTTCTATAAGTGTTAATTATTTCTGAGTTGTATTGTCTTGCTTTTGCTAGTACAACAAAATTTCNTAAATAATAATATCATAAGTATGGATTAGGATGGACTGTAAATTCTTAGCACACTTACCTACAGATGGAGAGGGATGGGGTTCTTCTTAACTATTCCTTCAATAGCTTGACATTTTCTATAAGTGTTAATTATTTCTGAGTTGTATTGTCTTGCTTTTGTTAGTACAACAAAATTTCAACCTTAACATGCAATTCTGTGATTCTTCTGATTTTTTATACTCTTGTGATTCAGTAGGTTTGACAATAAAGAGCTTTCACTTTTATTTCTGAAATTCAGAATGCTCTAAGAACTAAAATAGTTTTAGAGCTCATTTAGAAGCCAAATTTGACCTAAAGTGAAGTGAATTTTGCAGTCTTATTATACTGTATTTAATATAAACATTTGTTTGTTTTGTTTAATAATAATGTATTATCCTGGAACTTGCTAGAACTACAAAATGTATCTTTTATGCATTCTAGTAACTCCCTAAAGTCTGAAAAAATCTTTATTTTATAATCTGGTACTAAAATTTTGATAATGGTTTGTGGAACTCTTGGTTACTTCCCCCTTCATGGATCACAGCCTTGTCATGGCAAAAGGCTTTGTGCAACTCAGTGAAGCTATGAACCATACCATGTAGCACCACCCAAGATGGACAGGTCATAGTGGAGAATTCTGACAAAATATGGTCCACTGACAGAAAGCAAAGAGAAACTAAAGAACCTCTTGATGAGAGTGAAAAGGAGAGTGAAAAAGCTGACTTAAAATTCAACATTCAAAAACTAAGACCTTGGCATTCCCTGCCATCACTTAATGACATACAGAAGGAGGAAAACTAGAACCAGTGACAGATTTTATTTCCTTGGACTCCAAAATCACAGCAGACAGTGATTGCAGTCATAATATTAAAAGATGCTTGTTCTTTGGAAGGAAAGCTATGACAAACTTATATAATGTGTGAAAATGCAGAAACATCACTCTACTGAAAAAGGTCCATATATTCAAAGCTATGGTTTTTCTAGTGGTCATGTACAAATGTCAGAGTTGAACCATAAAGAATGCTGAGCACTGAAGAACTAATGCTTTTCAACCATGGTGCTGGAGAAGACTCGAAAGTCCCTCAGACTGCAAGAAGATCAAACCCGTCCATCCTAAAGAAAATCAATCCTGAATATTCATTGGAAGTACTGTGGCTGAAGCTGAAGCTAGAATACTTTGGCCACCTTATGTGAAGAGTAGATTCATTNACTATTCCTTCAATAGCTTGACATTTTCTATAAGTGTTAATTATTTCTGAGTTGTATTGTCTTGCTTTTGTTAGTACAACAAAATTTCAACCTTAACATGCAATTCTGTGATTCTTCTGATTTTTTATACTCTTGTGATTCAGTAGGTTTGACAATAAAGAGCTTTCACTTTTATTTCTGAAATTCAGAATGCTCTAAGAACTAAAATAGTTTTAGAGCTCATTTAGAAGCCAAATTTGACCTAAAGTGAAGTGAATTTTGCAGTCTTATTATACTGTATTTAATATAAACATTTGTTTGTTTTGTTTAATAATAATGTATTATCCTGGAACTTGCTAGAACTACAAAATGTATCTTTTATGCATTCTAGTAACTCCCTAAAGTCTGAAAAAATCTTTATTTTATAATCTGGTACTAAAATTTTGATAATGGTTTGTGGAACTCTTGGTTACTTCCCCCTTCATGGATCACAGCCTTGTCATGGCAAAAGGCTTTGTGCAACTCAGTGAAGCTATGAACCATACCATGTAGCACCACCCAAGATGGACAGGTCATAGTGGAGAATTCTGACAAAATATGGTCCACTGACAGAAAGCAAAGAGAAACTAAAGAACCTCTTGATGAGAGTGAAAAGGAGAGTGAAAAAGCTGACTTAAAATTCAACATTCAAAAACTAAGACCTTGGCATTCCCTGCCATCACTTAATGACATACAGAAGGAGGAAAACTAGAACCAGTGACAGATTTTATTTCCTTGGACTCCAAAATCACAGCAGACAGTGATTGCAGTCATAAAATTAAAAGATGCTTGTTCTTTGGAAGGAAAGCTATGACAAACTTATATAATGTGTGAAAATGCAGAAACATCACTCTACTGAAAAAGGTCCATATATTCAAAGCTATGGTTTTTCTAGTGGTCATGTACAAATGTCAGAGTTGAACCATAAAGAATGCTGAGCACTGAAGAACTAATGCTTTTCAACCATGGTGCTGGAGAAGACTCGAAAGTCCCTCAGACTGCAAGAATATCAAACCCGTCCATCCTAAAGAAAATCAATCCTGAATATTCATTGGAAGTACTGTGGCTGAAGCTGAAGCTAGAATACTTTGGCCACCTTATGTGAAGAGTAGATTCATTGGAAAAGATCCTGAACTTGGGAAAGACTGAAGGCAGTAGGAGATGGCGACAACAGAGGATGAGATGAATGGATAACATCACCAACTCAATGGACATGAATCTGGGCAAACTCTGGAAGACAGAGAAAGACAGGGAAGACTGGCATGCTGTCATCTATGGGGTCACAAAGCATCAGACACGACTTAACAACTGAACAACATTGGTTGATGGTTTTTACCTCTGTGATTGCTTAAGTTAAAATTTATCTCTTTCATCTGTTATTTATTTTACTTCTTTTGCTGGTTAAACTTTCTCTGTGTGTCTCAGTGGAATCCTTTCTTGAATCAACTCTCTGATGTCTGTGCCCCTGCCCCGAATGCGTTAGCTATTGCTGTATAACTAACATGGAATTCTGGGTGGGGTGGAGGAGGGCAGTGGCAGTGGGGTAAAGCAGAAATCTTTTATTATCACTCACATATCTGTAAATTGATTGGATTCTCAGCAGGTTTAACATGGTCTCTGCTTCTGACTGTAGCTCTGCAAGTAAGATGAGGAGGCCCAGGTTCTGCCTACAGTGTATGAGACAACTCAGTTCCCAGGTCCTGCATCTTCCTCGAGGAACCTGCAAGAAGATCTCCTATGGTCTTCTCAGGTTGATTTAGAAGTGCAAAAAGCAAAGACTTACAGATAACCTAGACGTATGGAAGAAGCAGGTATAAGAAGGAGTTTAAAGTAGAAATGACAGCAGCACGTGATTAAGTCTGATTGATTTTTAAACATTAAATTTCTGCTTTTGTGTTCCATCCCATATATCCTTATATCTTTTGGAGTGTACAGGAGCTCATAATGGCTTGGATGGCCACTGGTTATGGGAAAATGAGCACTGAAAAATAGCACATAAAAAAAAACTGAATAGCATACACACTAAGTTGCTTCAGTTCAGTTCAGTTCATTTGAGTAGCTCATTCGTGTCTGACTCTTTGCGACCCTATGAATCACAGCACACCAGGCCTCCCTGTCCATCACCAAATTCTGGAGCTCACTCAGATTCACGTCCATTGAGTCAGTGATGCCATCCAGCCATCTCATCCTTCGGCCTTCCCTTCTCCTCCTGCCCCCAATCCCTCCCAGCATCAGAGTCTTTTCCAATGAGTCAACTCTTCGCATGAGGTGGCCAAAGTACTGGAGTTTCAGCTTCAGCATCATTCCTTCCCAAGAAATCCCAGGGCTGATCTCCTTTAGGATGGACTGGTTTGATCTCCTTACAGTCCAAGGGACTCTCAAAATCGGCAATTGGTTTCAAGTGAATTACTTTTCAAGAATAACTTTTTCAGGTTTTGAAAAATGAAGTCTCATTTCAATTCATAGGGTTTCAAAATCTGTATTTCTTTAAATGAAATTCCCAGAATTATCAACTGGGGCATTTGTTAAAAGTGGAGATACCCACTCTCTTCTCTAGCCTTCTGGAGAGGGAATTCTAATTCCCTGGGATTCCCTGGAAACTAGGGTTCTTCAGTGTCTTGAGTAATTTAGTGGTTCTTAATTGAATTAATGCTAGAGGGCTCTGGAAGCTGCATAATTCAAACTGTTTTTGCTTAAAGCTACACATTTGCTGGGTGAAATAAATGTACTTTTGTTGTTTCAAATAAAACAAATGCTAATTAAATCAAAGAAAGACTGCATAATGATTTTATCTTTATTAAAATTATTTTCTCCCAATGTATTTATAATTGTAATAAGAATAAAATGAGAGTTAAAGTTAAATAATCAATTCTGCCATCATAATACATAATACAGCTGTGTCTACAAAAGTTGTCAATCATTCAGAGGAGTTTTGCTTATTTGACAGCAATTGGGCTAAACCATAAAGATGTTAAGAACTATGTAAATAAAGAAACCTCTTTTTACCTTAATATTTTTTACTTTTTATAGATAAAACATCTTTATAGCAAAACATGAGAATGAAAACTCACTGAAGTTAAGTAATTAAGGTGAAACCTCTGATAAAATTTTTTTTTATGTAAAACTGTAACGTTAATTTAGAAAAGGCATCAAGTGTTCAGCTCTCTGATTTGGAACAGTAGATAAGATTAAAAATGTTAGTGAAGTAATTGAGCTGATACTTTTCCATTTAGGGCACATGAATTAGTGATTTCCACAAAATGACAAAATGATTAAGAACAATTGTATAAAGAAAATGTCAAGAAAATGGGGTTAACCTACAGTATAGCCTTTAGGGACAGCTATAAATAATGGTTTCTGTCGCTCAGTTAATTACAGTGAAACATGACCATCAATTTTTGTTTTTACCATCTTTTCAGGAGAAAATCAAGAGCAATCCTTTTCCTCGTAATTCCCCTCCTTATTTTCTTTTCCACTTGAAACAGAAAAAAAAAATGTAATTAGAAAATCTTTAATAACTGTCACATATGACATTAAAGTTTTATTATGATTTTTGGGGGGGGGTTGCCAATGTTATTGCAGTGTGGATATTATGCATTTTAATCCCTTTTTACTAGAAACACAGAATAAAATACTTCTAAGTTAAAGAAAAATAATATCCATATTAATCTTTGTCAAACAGTTTATATAAAATTAAAGGGGCTATTTTCTGGTATGAATTGTAATCGAATGAATATTCTCTTTTTTCTGTCCCCAGAAACTTCCTTTTTTCCTTAACTGAAGTCCACCTCCTGAGCCCAAGCCTACTGAAATTCTGCAACAAAAAGTGACTGCCAGTGAAATGCACAAACAGAGGAAATGGAGCTCAGGGAACGCGGTTAAGGTTACAAGACATCTCTGATCCTTCAGTAAGGATTCAGTGACCTGGAAATTTGGTTTCACTTACGTTTTGCTTGAGCGTTTTGCAGGTGGAGCAGTGGTGAAGAATCTGCCTGCCAGTCCACAAGACACGGATTCGATCCTGGGTCAGGAAAATCCCCTGGAGGAGGAAATGGCAACCCACTCCAGTATTCTTGTCTGGGAAATCCCATGGACAGAGGGCCCTGGTGGGGCTATACTGTTCATGGGGCTGCATAGAGTTAGATATCACTGAGGGATCGGGCACACACTCATTTTTTGCTTTCTCCATAGAAACTTAATATAAGAGATACTAAGAGAAATTGAGATGTAACTAAAGAAGTTGATTAACTTTTGAGATATCTCTTTTTTTCTGAAATTTATTTTTTGAAAAGATATATTAGTATTCACTGTGTTGTTTCCATATGGCTTCTAAGGTAAAAAACTGAGCAATGCACTGAAATTAAGCAGTCTAGAGACTTCAGTACTAGAATATCTTGTATTACAATGGTTATGTGTTAGGATGTGACAGAAGTAACTAATCTGAGATAAAGGTCACCTAAAATACACATCTTCTCAGATGCACAGTGATAAGAGGAGGAGATGCCTTGTCAAACATGTGATGCCTTCTGTTCTTATTGGAGAAACTGGTATGTGCTGGAGTTGTAAATAACAGTTTGGCACAAAATCTTAAAGAGTCCAACTCATTTCTTTTGAAAATCAGCACAGACTGGAAAGGTGACTTTAACAACTTTAAAATATCTTTTGTGTTAAACTTCATTATGTCAAATTTTTTTAGTTCCTACTTTACATAATGATTAACAGAAATAATCTCAGCAAAATTAATCAGAAGACTTCCTCCCTTTAAAAGCAGTAAACATCAGCTGGAAGTCTAACAATTGGGCTACAGCAGCTTTCAAAGGGAAAATGACAAACAACTGAGACCTGGGGGACCGGCTGCAAAGACAAAGTGAATTTACTGGCAGCAGGTTGAGTCCAAGACTGGCTATGAATGTGAGGAGCAGAATGTGTCCTATGCGCATACTCAGCACTCATGGCAAGTGCATTTCACGCTCTAGGACTCATCCCCTTCCCTTTTGTACCTAACAAGCATGTGGCTGAAGGAATTTTATAGTATGAAAAACTCTTAAAGGAAGGAAAGAAGGAAAAAAAGGAGGAAGAAGAAAAGGGAATGTGAGTGATTGACCACTACAGTCCCAATTATTTCTCCAGAAAAAAAAAATAAATAAATAAATAAACAAATGGGTTTACTTGGGATCAGCAAAGAAATGAAATTCAGGGTCTACATGCCTGGCAAGCCACATGCCACTGGAGAGTGAGGTAAAGAGAAGCATGCTTGTAGAGAAGGCAAAAGGAAGTTGGGAGGGCATAGTAAACAAAGACTGCATTGAAGAGTTGAGAGTTTGAAGCACAGTAGATTTTCAGTGGCTAAATTGGAACAATATCATCAGCTGAACTCCTGGCAGGAATGAAGGATCTTCTTCCTTTGGGGCTCTGCTACTGTATTAGGGAGCACTTCTCAGGTGGGGCTAACAGTAAAGAACCCACCTGTCAATACAGGAAATATAAGACTTGGATTCAATCCCTGGATCGGGACGATCTCCTGGAGGAGGGCATGGCAACCCACTCCAGCATTCTTGTCTAGAGAATCCCTAGGACAGAGCAGCCTGGAAGGCTGCAGTCCAGAGGGTCACACAGAGTCTGACATGACTGAAGTGACTCAATACACAAGCATTGTCTTAGGGTGTGAGAACTCCCCTTCCTGGCCTCTTGACTCTTTTTTAGTTGACATTTTGGTTTATTAATTTTTACAAAAGAAAAGGAGACTGCAAGAAGGAAAGGAAGGAAAGACAGATGTCATGTGTGTATGTTAGTTGCTTAGTCATGTCCCACTCTTTGCAACACCATAGACTGTAGCCCACCAGGCCCCTCCATCCATGGGATTCTCCAGGCAAGATCACTGGAGTGGGTTGCCATTTCCTTCTCCAAAAGGAACTATAGAAAGAAAGAAAGTGAAAGCGCTCAGTCGTGTCTGACTCTTTGTGACTCCTTGGACTGTAGCCTACCAGGCTCCTCCATCCATGGAATTTTCCAGGCAAGAGTACTGGAGTGGGTTGCTATTTCCTCCTCCAAAAGATGTCATAATTAAGCATAAATGTCCTGTGGCAGACTTGAGTTGGGACTCTGGAGTTGCAAACTCTTTGCCCCAAGGATAAGCCACTTAATTATTTTATAAAGTTTCTCATTTTAAGTGAGACTGAATGTCTCTACATTTAAAAAATTTGAACATTCTTTACCATCCTTCAGTTCTACTCCCAATGCTTTTCCTATCTTGCTATCTAGGCTCAGAGATGAGGGACTGATCCTCTTTAGATGTTGCTTTCTTCTTCTGTAATCAAGGGTTGAGTAACCAGTTATCAAGACTTTCAGATCATCAGAATCACTCATAGTACTGATTAGAAATACTGAGTCCTTGACCCAAGGCTACTTTGAAACAGTATTTGGGAAGTCAGGAAAAGCTTGTGATTCAACTTTTTGTTTGGATACAAATTCCAGTCTCCACATGGCAATGTTAGAATCCCGGCAGAAGAGATGCTCATTTTAACCATGTATTTGTGATATTCATCTCAGATCTATTCAACCCTGATCTCCTAAAGTGATACCAATGGTTTATTTTTAACAAATACTGCAAGTAATTTCAAGGGGGAATAAGGAATAGAAAACACTTGGTTTGATGTCTCCTTAGTTATAATCATGGCAAAAAGATAATTTCCAGAGTACTCAGTGTTGTGATATTTTGGAGTGGCATTCATCTTTAGCAAATAAGGGTGATGCTCTCAGAGATTTTAAGTGGTTGAGCTGGGCTAACACCAGATGCTCATAAAACTGATCTTTTCCTCCTTCTCTGCCGTTTGTAGATGAGACAGTTAAGGTGGGGAGAAAGAAAAAAGAATGCTTGAAATTATTGAGGCCATTAGGTCGTCATTATTATAGTTTCAAATATAAATATTTCTGGTTATTCTTCTGGAACATAGTAGGATTGTCTTTTTCTGGATGAAATTAAGTAGGGCCACATGATTTGCTTTAGACAAAGTAATCAGAAATGGCATGAGCGTATGTGTGTGTGTGTGTGTGTGTGTGTTTTCTGTCCTGAGATTTGAGGAGTCAGTATTCTTTTCTGTTCTTTTTTTTTCTTTCTTTCTTTCTTT
>SJYV01041992.1:756289-782486 GCA_006410875.1 Neotragus pygmaeus
TACTCCTTTTCCTATCTGGAACCAGTCTGTTGTTCCATGTCCAGTTCTAACTGTTGCTTCCTGACCTGCATACAGATTTCTCAAGAGGCAGGTCAGGTGGTCTGGTATTCTCATCTCTTTCCGAATTTTCCACAGTTTATTGTGATCCACACAGTCAAAGGTTTTGGCATAGTCAAGAAAGCAGAAATATATGTTTTTCTGGAACTCTCTTGCTTTTTTGATGATCCAGTGGATGTTGGCAATTTTATCTCTGGTTCTTCTGCCTTTGCTAAAACCAGCTTGGATATCTGGAAGTTCACAGTTTATGTACTGCTGAAGCCTGGCTTGGAGAATTTCGAGCATTACTTTACTAGCATGTGAGATGAGTGCAATTATGCGGTAGTCTGAGCATTCTTTGGCATTGCCTTTCTTTGGGATTGGAATGAAAACTGACCTTTTCCAGTCGTGTGGCCACTGCTGAGTTTTCCAAATTTGCTGGCATATTGAATGTAGCACTTTCATAGCATCATCTTTCAGGATTTTAAATAGCTCAACTGGAATTCCATCACCTCCACTAGCTTTGTTCTTAGTGATGCTTCCTAAGGCCCACTTGACTTCACATTCCAGGATGTCTCGCTCTAGGCGAGTGATCACACCATCATGTGATCTATCCATATATGGAGAGTGAGTAATAAAAGCAGTGAGCCCAAAAATATCACAGACAAAATGAAGGCATATCTATTCATATCTTAAAGCAAAAGAGCCGTAACAAACGCTAGAGAACAAGTACATTTGTAATGTAGTGTCACTTTAAGAGCACTAGTATATTAACACATATATATGGAATCCAGAAAAATAGCACTGAGGATCCAATTTGCAGGACAAGAATAGATATGCAGACCTAGAGAACAGGCTTCTGACACAACAGGGAAGAAGAGGGTGGGACGAATTGTAAAACAGGCCGCTCTTGGGAAGCTGCTGTATAGCACAGGGAGCTCAGCTCCGTGTTCTGTGATGACCTAGAGTGGTTGGATGAGGGGTGGGCTGGGAGGGAGAATCAAGAGGAAGGGATATATGTATGAATGTATACATACAGCTTATTCATGCTGTTGTACAGCAGAAACTAGCACAATATTGTAAAGCAATTATAGTCCAATTTTGAAAAAATGCACTAGTATAAACCTAAGCTCCCTGGAAAGAAAAGTATTAAAAAACTAGTCACTGTATTAAAAAGCACAGATATTGCTTTGCCAACAAAGGTCTGTACAGTCAAAACTATGGTTTTTTTCTGTCGTTGTGTACGGATGGGAAAGTCGGACCATAAAAAAGACTGAGCGTTGATATTTTTTGTTTTTAAGAAAAAATTATTTTATTTCCCCATTAACACCAAGTCATATTATTCAAAATGTGTTGCAGAATACTTAGCCAGATCACCAAATCCCAGCCACTCCCTTAGTTCAAATGTTCACTAATAGTCAAGCAACAGAAATCCATTGAGACTTTTATACAGAGAGACGAGCTACATTGCTATATATAATTTATTAACTTGGTTTAGTTTCTCAATATTTAGCAAGTGTATGTAAAAATTACTATTTCCATTGGTTCATAGTTACATTAATATAAATGCATAATTTCAAAGCCAATATTCTTTTCACTGTGAATATATAACTTCTTAAAGAGAGTGGATTGGGGCAAAATAATGACTGACTGCTGGAATAGCATTGTTCAAAGCCAGATATACTGGCAGGATGAGAAAGCATAAATACATATACAAACTCTCAGGATACCACTGTTTTCCACATTTTTGCAATACATACTTATAGTACGGTATGAATTATTTTCTCCAACTTGAAAAAAAATTACTACATTTTAATCTTCATCTCAAAATAATTCACTCAAATGAAAAAGTTCATTTGTTAATTATGTTCAGAAGATGGATTTAAACATTTTCTTCACTACATGTACAAAAATTTTTTAACCTAAATACTTGTCTCATTACAACCAGTTCAGCAATAACACCTCTAGTGTTTTGTTAGAAAACTACATTCAGTGGGTACTACTGTAAAATCTATGGTTGAATCCTTCTTAAGACACTGAATTATAACCAAATCCAAANTTTAACCTAAATACTTGTCTCATTACAACTAGTTCAGCAATAACACCTCTAGTGTTTTGTTAGAAAACTACATTCAGTGGGTACGACTGTAAAATCTATGGTTGAATCCTTCTTAAGACACTGAATTATAACCAAATCCAAAAAATGTATGAGCATTCAACAATACCTTTGGAACCTGTGAATTACTGCAAAAAAATTTTGCATGTCCATATAATTCAAACATAAACTTTGTGGAGAAGAGATGTAAAATAAATACTATAGTATTTTCCAACTGTATTTAAGTGCTGTCTACATGGTTAGATGTTAAGATTAATATTACTAACATTATTAGTCAAACTATTTCAAAGATTGTTTTCCAAGTAGTGAGAACAATTTTGCAAAGCAAAGATAAGCAAGAGCCTATGCCAATACATTTTTTCCTTTAGTGTAATGTAATTGCTAATATGAGGTATAATCTGTAAACAATTAATACAAATATAAATAGGTATAAGTCACCACTAAATCACAGTCTGGTGAAAAGCTTCTCAGGTATGTAGTCTGAGGAGGGAGTTAAGGGACATGGAGAGAAGGGAAGGACAGGGCAGGTTTCCACTGGGAACATCATTTACACTCTTTATCGTTATCACTATCTTGTATGTAACTATCTACTGATGCAGAAAGGTAAATCTTTTCTAAGGATGCTGGTCTAGAATATACTTTGTGTAGCATAGTAAGATTACTTAAGTTTTACTGATGCTTTATTTGCATTTATACTTGGATATACACATAATTATATGTATATCAAAAACTATAAACAGAATTTAAAAACACTTTTATCTCATTTTAGAAAACTTATTTAGATAGAACTATGTGCTACAGAATTTCCTAGAATATCTAAATTCAGGTATAAAACCAAAGGAAAACATTACTATGTCTTTAGTATAAATGGTTTGTATGAAACCTCAAGCTCACTCATCTTTTTATAGACGTGTTTATTTGATGAGGATTGTGATCCAGTCATTGTTTAGCAGCAATTTTACCAAACTGTAAATTCTTTTATTAATAGGAATTATAAACATAATACTAATCTTATTTAAAAACCATGAGTGCCACACCAGTGAATATACAGCTCATGAATAACTTAAAAAGTATTTTCCATTTTAAAAGGCAATACTCAGAATACAGAAACCTATACTAAACAAAGAAGCTATAATATGGATACATGATTGATGTGTCTAAAATGATATATATACAGTACACAATTAATGTGATCAGTACATTTTTTTCTATATGATTCCCTTCATGCTTCATTCTCCCCAGAAACTGAATTCTCAACTTCTTCTAAAATTGGTACAATCAGGTTATCCTTGGACATAAAATTATATTTCATCACAAATTTAGTAAACCGATGACACAAAAATGTTTCATTTTCATATTCATCAAATATCTGCCAGTGATAAAAATAAGCACGTGAAAATATTCTGTAAATCCTATGGCATACTGATCCTAGTTTTGCTACAGATGATTCCCTTATGCTAACTCTGCTGGGAAAATATTTACTACTATTCAGAAGACATGCAGCACCATCAAGTGTGTGTCTAGTGTAGTCTATAGCAGGACACTCTTTCGGTGTTTTATGAGCTGTGCAAAGAAAAATCCACTGTTCAGTTGCCATCATCTGAGTGCATGTATCTGGATGGCATTCACTCTGAAGTTTGACAGCAAGTCCATTTCGCTCAAAACAGAATTGCCTTAGATGTTCATACTTGCATACACCTTCATCTTGGCCTTCAGGTGGTTCAAGAATTTTGTCAATTTTGGAACAATCTACTCTTATGTTCTGTTGAATATACTGCTGAACAGCAAGTGTACTGTCCATTTCATCAAAGGATTCATCAGGCCAATTATAGAAATCCTGAGCTTTGGTACCTGGCCTATTCTGCCTCAGCAGAGCCGTCCCGTCCACTATGGCCAGAGTCTGGGTGGCTGGAGTTGGTACCCAGAAGTAGGGGATGGCTGCCTGCCAGAATTGATACTTTTGAATTGAGGTGCTGGAAAAGACTCTTGAGAGTCCCTTAGACTTAAAGGAGATCAAACCAGTCAATCCTAAAAGGAAATCAACCCTAAATAGTCATTAGAAGGACTGATGCTGAAGCTGACACTCCAAACTTTGGACGCTGATACAAAACCCGACTCATTGGAAAAGACCCTGATGCCGGGAATGACTGAACACAAAAGCAGACAATGGTACCAGAGGATGAGATGCTTAGATAGTATCACTTACTGAGTGGACATAAATTTGAGCAAACTCTGGGAGATAGTAGAGGAATGAGGAGCGTGGCATGCCACAGTACATGAGGTTGCAGAGTCAGACACGACTGAGTGACTACACAACAAGAAATAAAACCAAGAGGGTCTTAGTATTAAATTTTATGCAATGATCTACCAGGTAAAAGAAGTGAAAATGAACGTCACTCAGTAGTGTCCGACTCTTTGCGACCCCCTGGACTATACAGTCCATGGAATTCTTCAGGCTAGAATACTGGAATGGGTAGTCTTTCCCTTCTCCAGGGGATCTTCCCAACCCAGGGATCGAACTGAGGCCTTTTGCATTGCAGGTAGATTCTTTACCAGCTGAGTCACAAGGGAAGCCCAAAAGAAATGAAAGTAATTTTAAAGGAGCACATGGCCAGTGCAGTGGATGAGCGGATGATATCTTAGACAGTAATGGCTAAAATCCTGGGGCTTCTGACCTTTGTGTTGGACTTTGCTCATGGTGTGATACACTTATGTCTGCAGCTTGATGGTCTCCCCTGCTAAGAAAGAAGTAGAGGAGACATCTGCTGAAATCATGAATACCTTGTTTACCAAACTCAGTAACAGGAAAAGTCTGCTACAGCTCAGCTGCTATTGTCCTGCCCTAATTAGAAAATAATATCTGATTTCATGGGAAATCAAGAAAACAATGGCATGAAATACCTAAATGGAAAGCCTCCATCAAGAGTGATTTCAAGCACGATTGTTCAAGTCCTCTCTATTTTATTCAAGTAACAAAAGGGTCATAATCAGAGAAGTGGATATAGTTTTTATTTTCTTGGAAACAAAGCAGTTTAGATCTGAATGAAAATATTATGCCAACACTAAGCTTCATCAAAAACAGTATTAAACATTGGGAAACATCTGTTAACATATTCCCAATATGTTTAAAATATTTTCTTTGACATTTAGCCAAATATGGCTTCTGCCGATTTTTTATTTTTTGCAGGTTATATCAGAGCCAATATTCATATAATCAACAAATATGTTCCCATATGCTTTACAAAATGCTTCATTTTTTAGTAGAATATTATATGAATTTAATAGCATTAAACATGACTTAAGAAGGCATAAATCACTATCATGACTATTGTTAAAAGTCACGTATCAAGCTTGAATCCACACAATTGCTCTCTTGTTGTTGGTGGTGTTGAGTTGCTAAGTTGTGTCTAACTTTTTGTAACCCTATGGATTGTATCAGGCCAGGCCTCCCTGTCCCTCACCATCTCCCAGGATTTGCTCAATTTCATGCCCATTGAATAGGTGATGCCATCCAAGCATCTCATCTTCTGCTGCCCTCTTCTCCTCCTGCCTTCAGTCTTTCCCAGCATCAGGGTCTTTTCCAATCAATTGGTGGTTCCAATGCCCTAGTTTTTTTTTTTTTAATTTAATTTATTTTTAATATAAATTAATTTAATTTATAAATTTATATTTAAAATTTAAATTAAATTAAATTTAAAAAAATGCAAAAAAAAAAACTAGACAGATTATGGAAAAGTAGAGACCTCACTTTGCTGACAAAGATCTGTATAGTCAAAGCTATAGTTTTTCCAGTAGTCATGTATGGGTGTGAGTGTTGGACCATAAAGAAGGCTGAGTGCCAAAGAATGAATGCTTTCAAATTGTGGTGCTGGAGAAGACTCTTGAGAGTGTCTTGAGCAATAAGGAGATCAAACCAATCAATCCCAGAGGAAATTAACCCTGAATATTCATTGGAAAGACTGATGCTGAAACTGAAGCTTTAATACTTCGGCCACCTGAAGTGAAGAGTCATTCACATATTAAAATTTATTTATTTTAATATGGTTTCCCTGGTGGCTCAGAGGTTAAAGCATCTGCCTGCAATGTGGGAGACCTGGGTTTGATCCCTGGGTCAGGAAGATGACCTGGAGAAGGAAATGGCAACCCACTCCAGTACTCTTGCCTGGAGAATCCCATGGATGGAGGAGCCTGGTGGACTATAGTCCACGGGGTCGCAAAGAGTCGGACACGACTTCACTTTCACTTTCATTTATATTAATTGTAGGCTTTCCTCCAAAGGAGCAAAGGTCTTTTACTTTCATGGCTGCAGTCACCTTCAGCATTGATTTGGGAGCCCAAGAAAATAAAATTTGTCACTGCTTGATCCCTTTCCCTTCTGTTTGCCATGAAATGATGGGACTGGATGCCATAATTTTAGTTTTATAATGTTGAATTTCAAGCCAGATAGAGTCAAAATTTTGCATAATGTAGCTATAGCACAGGACAAGCAATTTAGTAGGTTCAAGCACCAATGATTGATTCTAATGCAAGGTGACCTATGATCCAAGTTTGGAAAACACTTTTTTCTCAGAAGTCTTCTTTGATTTCTCAAGCCTAGCAAAACCATATTTTTATATATTCACATATCACACTCTCTGAATATTTATTTATCATCCCCATCACATTATTACTGTGACACTCCATTGACTCATCAGACCCCTTGACCAGGTTTCAATATTCTTAAAGCAAGGATTTATGTTATTAGTCTTTGCTGAGCCAGAAGTTAATTCAGTTCTTGGGATATAGCAGATGATGAATAAGTGTCTGAATGAATGAATGATAAATGCCATATACAAATGCCATAGATAAATGGCTGGTTGACAGAATGAATGAATGTTTCTATCAATTTTACCAGTCAGGTTCTTTGTTATAGACTCAACTCATTGGTTGAATGAGAAGCATAATTAATTAAAAGTATGTTAGATGGTTAGAGAGTTCCAGAAAAACATCTATTTCTGCTTTATTGACTATGCCAAAGTCTTTGACTATGTGGATCATAATAAACTGTGGAAAAGTCTGAAAAAGATAGGCATACCAGACCATCTGGCCTGCTTCTTGAGAAACGTGTATGCAGGTCAGGAAGCAACAGTTAGAACTGGACATGGAACAACAGACTGGTTCCAAACAGGGAAAGGAGTACTTCAAAGCTGTATATTGTCACCCTGTTTATTTAAGTTATATGCAAAATACATCATGAGAAACACTGGGCTGGAGGAAACACAAGCTGGAATCAAGATTCCCGGGAAAAATATCAATAACTTCAGATATGCAGATGACATTACCCTTATGATAGAAACGGAAGAAGAACTAAAGAGCCTCTTGATGAAAGTGAAAGAGAAGAGTGAAAAAGTTGGCTTAAAGCTCAACATTCAGAAAACTAAGATCGTGGCATCCAGTCTCATCCTTTCATGGCAAATAAATGGGGAAACAGTGGAAAGAGTGGCTGACTTTATTTTCCTGGTCTCCAAAATCACTGTAGATGGTGATTGCAGCCATGAAATTAAAAGATGTTTACTCCTTGGAAGGAAAGTTATTACCAATCTAGACAGCATATTGAAAAGCAGAGACATTACTTTGCCAACAAAGGTCTGTCTAGTCAAGGCTACAGTTTTCCAGTGGTCATGTACGAATGTGAGAGTTGGGCTATAAAGAAAACTGAGTGCCAAAGAATTGATACTTTTGAACTGTGGTGTTGGAGAAGACTCTTGAGAGTCCCTTGGACTGCAAGGAGATCCAACCAGTTCATCCTAAAGATCAGTCCTGGGTGTTCCCTGGAGGAACTGATGTTGAAGTGAAACTCCAATACTTTGGCCACCTGATGAGAAAAGTTGACTGATTAGAAAAGACACTGATGCTGGAAAAGTTTGAGGGCTGTAGGAAAAGGGGACGACCAAGGATGAGATGGCTGGATGGCATCACCAACTCAATGGACATGGGTTTGGGTGGACTCCGGGAGTTGGTGATGAACAGGGAGGCCTGGAGTACTGCGTTTCATGGGGTTGCAAAGAATTGGACATGACTGAGTGACTGAACTGAACTGAACTGATGGCACATAGAATTGTTCTGAAGTCTCAAAACAGAACTGATGCTCTGCATCTAAGAAAAAGATGTGAAAATAAAAATTTCTTTGAAACCACTGTTGATGTTATTACTTCTACAAATTAGCATTTAGTACAAGGAACTTGACTGCTCTGTGATCCCAACTGTCCCACACAAATGCTGCTTCAGAGTCAGGAATTTGACCTTTAATATTGTTGTAATACTAACCTTTAAGACTAGTCTACATTGCTTGCTCCGGCAAGAGAATGACTTGACACAGTTTTGTGTTATCATCTGATTGGGGAAACATTAGGCTGCATGCCAACAACGTGACTGTAAGGAAGCCTGAGACGTTGAATTAATTCTCTTCTATGTTGAATAGCATAATAGCTTAAACAAACATAAGAAGGCTAATCAGAGATGATAGGCATGTAACACATATCCACTGTATCAATCAAAAAAATTTTCACACCTAATGTGTATGACATTGCATCAGAATGGAGGTGAGCAGGAGAAATCCTCTTTACATTCAAAAGCTCAGGATCCACTCTGCTCAGTAATTGCAATGGGTTTAAGTGGGTTTGCAGTGCTGAATTTTAGAACATCTATATATTAATGAATTGACACATTTGGATAATCGTAAGATGAAATAAATCCTCCAAAACTTTTTGATTAACTTTAGGAAATAAATTTGAGTGGCAAGTTGGTATATAAGGGTAAAGCTCTTTCTTGTCTCCTGATAGTATTCATAAAAAGGTGAAAATAAAAACTTGGAAAGTGACAATAAAATTTTATTGCTAGAATGAACTTATTGGTATGGAAATAAAAGTCATCTGAAAGTTATTTAAAAGGAAGAAGATTGGAATACCATATCTTCACAAGGACAAGAAAGTGCTAAAACCTAACAGAGAGTGTGGGTAACATCTGCAGAGCATTTCTGGATAAAATTTAAAATCCAGCCACAGCTATGATACAAAGTTTCATATACCATATTTTAGTTCACACACATCAATATGTTATATGGTAAACTGATACATAATACATTCCTAAATATCTATACCAATACTCATGAAGGTAAGAAGATTCACCATTTGCTGAAATATTTTTTCTATTTTTTATTGTAGTAAAATCCACATAGTACTTACTATTTTAAATACAAAGTTTATTGGCATTAATTACATTCACAGTTATGCAAATAGTCCCTATCCATCTCCAGAACTTTTTTATCCTTTACAATTGAAACTCCCTTCATTAAGCACTAACTCCCATTCTCTTCTCTCTGCAGTCCCTAGTAACCACCATTCTACTTTCCTTCTCTATGAATTTGACTATTCCAGACAACCTCATATAGATGGAATCATACAATAGTTTTCATTTTGTAACTGGCTTATTTCACTTGGCATAATGTGTTCAAAATTGATTCCTGTTGTAGTATGTGTCCTGAGTTGAATTCTCTCTGAGAAAATCCATGCCAATTTTCCTAGAAGCCATGGAAATATTCAAAATAAAAGGTATGCTTCATTCTCAATAAAGCTGCAAGTCGTGATGACACATACATGCTTTCTGAACATCATATAAAACCGCCTTGTATCATTCTGTCCCTCAAAAAATTACAAACTGTGTATAATAATAATAAGTGCATATATGAAATTGGACTTCCCCAGTGGCTAAGCAGATAAAGAATCCATCTGCAATGCAGGAGACACAGGAGATACGTGTTTAATCCCTGGATGGGGAAGAACACCAATTATGTCATTAAATGATTAAAACTGTGTTTAATAAGAATAAGTTTAAACTTTTCATAATTAATAATGATAATTTAAAACAATCTCATCTTTGTTGGTCCCACATTTGTAATAATCAACAAAATCTCTTACTTCTGATATCGTGTTTTTACTTTCTTTCTCCATTTTCAGTCTCAATCATCTCCATATAGCGGCCATAGTAACCCTTTAAAAATAGACTGAACTATGTCACAGACACTATGGAAAACAGTACAGAGATTTCTCAAGAAATTAAAAATAGAACTCCATATGATCCAGCAATTTCATTTCTGGGTATTTCCCCCCAAAATAAGAAAATTAAACAAGTTATGTGCATAGCAATGTTCACTGCAGCACTATTTCTTATAGCCAAGATGTGGAAACAACCTGCATCCACTGATAAATGAATGGATAAAGAAGTGGACATATATATTTATGTAAACACACTTCTCTCTCTCTCTCGCTCTCTCTCTCGCTCTCTCTCTCTCTCTCTCTCTATATATATATATAAAACCAAATGTTAGTCAAAATAATTAATGAAATCTTGCCATTTGTGACAACATTCATGGCCTAGAGATTATTATGCTAAGTGAAATAAGTTAGAAAGAAAAATATATATGATCTTGTCTATATGTGAAATGTAAAGAAATCAAACAAAAGAACATGATAATAGACTCATACATACAGAGGAGAAATTGGTAGTTGCCAGAGGAGTGGGCATGAGGGAGTGGGCATGAGGACAAGAGGATATAGAGGTACAAACGTCCTATATAAAATAAATAAGCTTAGGGATGTAATATACATCATAAGGAACATGGTCTATAATATTATAATAAGTCTATGGGCACACGTGGTTACTAGACTTATAATGGTGATCATTTTACAATGTATGCAAATGTCAAATGAAACTAACAAGATATTGTATGTCAACTATACTTCAATTTAAAAAAAAGAATGATTTTACCCATTAATGTAATATCTAAGTGCATCTATATCCTCTTGGAATAACACAGAACTTCTTACCTTGATCTTCAGGGCTCTATATGAACTAGCATCTTATCCCCTCCCCAGATTTATCTCTTGACTCAGTTCATTCACTTCCCTCCAGTAGCCCTTCAGGGATGCAAGCCTTCACCCATCTCTCAGACTTTGCCCTTCTATTTCCCTGGCATGCTCATTCTTAGATTCTACCTAAATTCCTATCCCTCTTTGTTTCTTTACAGAGCACCTGGTTGTTCTTTTCCATTACTGTATTTATTGCAATTTCACATTCCTTACTTTTTATTAGTTAAAAATATGTGCCAGTTACCATGTCGTTTTTGTTTACTACCATATAGCCAGGACTTAGCGTGGAGCCTGGAAGACAGCAGATACTCCGTGAACACTGATTAAATGGATGAGTGAGTGATGTCATGCAATGAAGTTGAAGAATAATTTTTCTTTACCACATGTATCTGACAATAAGTGAATAAAATCTCATGTAGTTACTGAAACTTCTGGCGTTGTCTCAGGCTGCAAATCCATTTAACTTACTCACCTGTGAAGCCAAGAGGTGTGCATTCCTCATTACCCTTGCCTTAAAGTTGTTTACAGTCATGGGTAATGATTTTCTTATTGTGCAGAAAGTTGTTACCATTGGAAATCAGGTTTAGACATTTCCATGACTCTGTTTTATGCCCTAAAGTAAAACCATGAGTCAAATAGGTAGTCTGATATTTAACAGTAGAAGGAAGAATATGAGGGAATAAAAAAAAAAAGATTCATATAAAAAAGATCAGATAAAATCAAATTTGTTTTAAGAAACAACAATTTGAAAGAATTTGCTTTCAATTCTGACTCTTAACTGCTTTGTAAAAGTTAAGAGTATTTTGTGACTTTGCTGCCTCTAATATTAAATGAAATTGCAAGTCTTACTGGAGCTACCTTCTTATATTGCTGATCATTTTTTTAATTGCACATTTTAAAGCACTTTACAAATACATTATGATATCAGTGATAGCAAATCCACCAGTCAAAGCAGGAGATGCAGGTTTAATCCCTAGTCTCTGAAGATCTTACATTCTGGGAGCAACTAAGCCCATGCACCGTCACCACTGAGCCTGTTCTGTAGAGCTCTGGAACTGCAATTACTAAAGCCCACATGCCTAGAGGCCATGCTCTGCAACAAAAGAAGCAATGACAAGAAGCTTGTGCACCACAACTAGAGAATAGACTCCACTCGCTGCAACTAGAGAAAAAGCCCCAGAGCAACGAAGACCACCACAGCCAATAAATAAAAAAATAAAATTTAGAACTATATATATTATTATATCTAAGTAAATGTGTTTCAGTGCTTAGTTCCTATGCAATGGTACAAATATAATGCAATATACAGTATATTTGCCTTTTAATTTCTTAATACCTACCATCTAGGAAATTTACAGCAGAGAAGGCAATGGCACTCCACTCCAGTACTCGTGCCTGGGAAATCCTATGGACGGAGGAGCCTGGTAGGCTACAGTCCACGGGGCCGCTAAGAGTTGGACACGATTGAGTGACTTCACTTTCACTTTTCACTTGCATGCATTGGAGAAGGAAATGGCAACCCACTCCAGTGTTCTTGCTTGGAGAATCCCAGGGACAGAGGAGCCTGGTGGGCTTCTGTCTATGGGGTCGCACAGAGTTGGATAAGACTGATGCGACTCAGCAGCAGCAGCAGCAGGAAATTTACAGAAAGAATGCATACATGCGAATTTTAAAGAGTAACACTGTCAAATGAGGAAATCTTTACAGGTTTGTTAAAGAGGTAAATAGATTAATTCATTGATTTTACTGTTAAATTATCTCAAATAGTAGCTGAGAGCAGTGGCCACGTTGTTTTTTACATGCTCTATTTCACAATATAATTCCCAGCTTTTCATTCTACTGAGAATTATGCAGACTGTTTTTCATTAAAATCACGGCATATTTTGATTTTCCACTTAAGTTTTCCAGGGAGAGCATGGCTCTGAGACCAGCCATTTATGCTGCACTCCCCCTTGAGAAGCACCACTATTAATTGGAACAAAAATGTTTCAACAGCAAATGTCACTGAATCTCTTAGGATGTTTTAAGCTTCTGCAGCAATGAGAAAAAAACAAAGCAAGTCATGGCTGCTTTATCTGGAAGACCTACGGAAATAAGAGGAATCTTCAATTTTGCCAACATGTTACAAACAGCCTGAGCACTTTGAATTCACCCATTAATGGCATTTACTACACGTCTTTTATGTGCCAGGCGTTTTAGCCTAGTTAGAANGGCAAGAGTACTGGAGTGGGTTGCCATTTCCTTCTCCAGGGGATCTTCCCAACACAGGGATTGAACCCGAGTCTCCTGCACTGCAGGCAGACATTTTACCCTCTGAGCCACCAGGGAAGCCTAAGACTATAATTATAGAGGCTTCCCTGGTGGTTCAGATGATAAAGAATCTTCTTGCTGTGCAGAACACTCAGATTCAATCCCTGGGTCAGGAAGATCCCCTGGAGAAGGAATTGGTAACCTACTCTAGTATTCTTGTCTGGGAAATCCCATGGATAGAGTAGCCTGGCCGGCTACAGTTCATGGGGTGGCAAAGAGTCAGATACGACTGAGTGACTTTCACTTTCATATATAATTATTTTACTATAAAATGTTGATAAACTAGACATTTTTTTTTTAGCCCAGACTTGTTTACATGGTTATCACACAAGTGGCAAAAATAATCAGAAATATGAAAGAACTCTTGAAATCTAGACACGGAACTGACATTGCATCATATCCACTGTGTTGTGCTGAGTTGCTCAGTACTGTCTGACTCTTTGAAACCCCATGGATTGTAGCCCTCTAGGCTCCTCTGTCCATGGGGATTCTTCAGGCAAGAATACTCTAGAGGGTTTCCATGCCTTACTCCAAGGGATCTTCCTAACCCAGGAATTGAACCCACATCTCCTGTGTCTCCTGCCTTGGCAGGTGGGGTCTTTACCACTAGCGCCACCTGGGAAGCCCCACAATCTTATCGCTTGCAATCAAAGTAAAGATCTGCTGACCTAGATCTCACAATGGCTACTTTATTAATACCATCTATTTTCCAATCCCCCACCACAAATCTTCTCTATAAGAGCTGAAGGGATTCCTGTGCAAAAACTTGACTCCTGTTTACTCAGTTACTGACAAATTCATTCAAGGTCATTGTTTTCTATTTATATTATTCAAGGCTTTGATAACCCACCCAATATCTTTCTAGAAATTCAAATTATTACATAGCCTAGAGTTGATTTCTCAAAATACAATACAGAACTTAGCAATGCTAGTATTAGCATTAGATGGATGGTAAGAAAGTTAGAATGGAACACTGAATGAGATTATTAGAAAAGTAAATTCAAGATAACTTGCAAAGGGCTTTGTTTAACACTCTAAGAAATTTTTATTTCTTTCTGGAAAAAAAGTTTAATATTATTACCATCTATGTGAATACAAAGATGAAATGTTATTTGACAATGAAATAAAATTCACAATCTCTCAANGACAGGATGGATGGTAAGAAAGTTAGAATAGAACACTGAACGAGATTATTAGAAAAGTAAATTCAAGATAACTTGCAAAGGGCTTTGTTTAACACTCTAAGAAATTTTGATTTCTTTCTGGAAAAAAAGTTTAATATTATTACCATCTATGTGAATACAAAGACGAAATGTTATTTGACAATGAAATAAAATTCACAATCTCTCAAAATTCAGAAGAAAAAAAAAAGTAATTTTATAGCATCAGAGACCTGCCAGTTTGTTTTTAAAATATAACTAAAAGTGTTGATGAATGGCATCTACAATGTAGATAATACCCAAGTCTGAATAAGATAATCGGGAAGTAAAATATAGCAGTGAAAATGGACATAAGGAAAGATTGCATAAGTATGTGCTATTACTTTCTTATAACATGAAGGAATTCCATAAAACTGAAATAGCACATATGTATGCTTTCCAAATTATATTTCATTGAATATTTTCAGTCAAGTGTAAGATGACAGCAAAGCTTATATTCATGATTTATATTTTATACAAATTATTTACAATTATATAAATTGTCATTCAAATAAAATTTGTACCTGATATGACAAAAATGGTCTAATTTACTGCTTATTACTTTTTATTTTACATATTTGCTTTCTGTAATTGAAGATCAAAGTAAACATCTAATTGTATTATATTAACAAAGATATAACATTATTATGAATTTTTAAATAATCTTTATTAATTTGTCTGCCACACATTCAAATGTTATAATTAGTCAATTTAAATTGAGAAATGAATAAGAATAGTTTTTATACTTTGAAACACAGCAGTCAATAAATGTTTTTATATACAAAACTACAGAGATTGTATACAGTTTATAAAGTAGAAAAAGTTCTAAACTAAAACAAACATGCATAAATTTATTTTAATATCACAAATAAATATTTTATAATAATCTATATTCCCAATAAACATAATATTAGAATTATAATGGATGATATGATACTATACATTTTAAATTATATACATAATATCCTAGAGATTTATAATTGTCTTACTTTAATATTATATCAATATATTATGTCAAACTAGTTTTCAACAAAAATAAAGTAACTTAAAGTAAAATGAAAAAGAATAACATCCTTGGAACTAAAGATTTCTGGTCAACAGTTTGTTTTTCAGTAGATTCAAATATCATTGGGTTTTACAAATTCGTTCTGAAAAAGAAAAACAGGAATTCTCTGCTTTAAACTTTCATAAGGTAGAGCATATTTAAGCATAATACATCATTTTCAGAAATAAGACTTTCACTTTGGGACAAAGAAAGTAATTAAAAACTAGAATAATTGATTACAAATAACTTTAAGAAAGTGAAATATATGTCTATGGGAAGGGGATAGATTAAACAAGAAACATGACTAGCATACATCAGTACTTGAAAGTGTGAATATACAGAAAGGTTAGTTAGGTTCACTTAGAGAATGAAAAACTACCATCAGAATGCACAACTAAGTCAATGATTTATTAAATAAATGTTTCTTGAACATCTATTATGTGGCAGTCTTGGACTTATATTCTCACTGAAGAGGCAGATAAGCTTTATTCCTCTAGGTAATAAGTGCCCTGAAATATAAGTTTTTAAATGATGGAGAAGTAGTATTAATAGGACCACCTCAAGCTAACTCACATGTAACTGAAGTATTTAAACGTAAATTAGGAGTTACCCATAACTGAAACAAATGAAAACAATAGTTTTGCTTTGCCAACATAAAAAATAATAGAATCAATTTATTGATTAAGAAAATTAATATGATTCCCTTTCAAGGACTTTTCTAGCTTAACTAATACTTTTATAGCTCAACTAAATCCAGAAATTATTTTATATATAAATTAAGAATAATATTTATAGATATTTGTATTTGTTGAAAATATAAAATTTATGGAAGGAATTTTGTGATTTCACTTAAAACTACATTTTATTTTTATTTATTTATGTATTATTAATATTATTTTTACTTTACAATATTGTATTGGTTTTGCCACACATCAACATGAATCCACCACAGGTGTACATGTATTCCCAATCTCAAACCCCCTTCCCACCTCCCTGCCCCACACCATCCCTCCGGGTCATCCCAGTGCACCAACCCCAAGCATCCTGCACCCTGCATTGAACCTAGACTGGAGCTTTGTTTCTTATATGATATTATACATGTTTCAATGCCATTCTCCCAAATCATCCCACCCTCTCCTTCTCCCACAGAGTCCAAAAGACTGTTCTATACATCTGTCTCTTTTGCTGTCTCGCATACACGGTTATCATTAATAGCTTGGTTGAAGCATCTTTAAAGTTAAACTAATTAGTAATTGGAGTTACTCTCAATCCCCATTGCACAGCTAGAATGTAAAAGTTCAAATATTGGCTCATCTATCTTCTCTAGTGGGTATTCACTTCAAGAAGGCTCTGTAAACTATAAGTTGTCAGAGACATTGCTACACCAATTGACAGTAAATGCTATTGAATATATTCACAAATGAATACAGAAATGAATGAATGAATAAACTATGACTTCTGTCCTATATAGCCAGGAAAAGGAAGGCCTCTAGCATCTTTAAACAGCACAGTATCAATATACCTATGCTTTACTGCAATGACACCTCCCTAGTTTTTAAAAAGCAAATTATGCAAAATTCCCCAAGGAAGACAAATACACAAAGTGTCATACAGTTGTTGCTGCTTAGTTGGAAAGTCAAGACCAATTCTTTTGTTACTCTATGGACTATAGCTTGTCAGGCCCCTATGTCCGTGGGATTTCCCAAGCAAGAAGAATATTGGAGCAGGTTGCCATTTCCTTCTCCAGGGGATCTTCCTGATGCAAGGATTGAACCCGGATTTCCTGCATTGGAAAGTGGATTATTTACCACTGAACCACCAGGGAATATGAATACATATGAAAGTCAAAGTGTAAGTCGCTCAGTCATGTCTGACTCTTTGTGACCCAATATACTATACAGTCCATGGAATTCTCCAGGCCAGAATAGTGGAGTGGGTAGCCCTTGGCTTCTCCACGGGATCTTCACATCCCAGGGATTGAACCCAGGTCTCCTGCATTGAGGGCAGATTCTTTATCAGTTAAGCCACTAGGGAAGCCCAAGAGTACTGGAATGGGTAGCCTATCCCTTCTCCAGAGGATCTTCCTGACCCAGGAATCAAACAGGACTCTCCTGAGTTGTGGGTGGATTCTTACCAGCTAAATCACCAGGGATGCTGCTGGTAGCTATATACTTATAGTTTCCCAGGTCCCAGGACTCACTTCCCAGGGAGTCACAAAGATCCCCTGGAGGAAGTCATGGCAAGCCAATCCAGGGTTCTTGCCTGGAGAATCCCATGGACAGAGAAGCCTGAAGGGCTGCAGCACATGGGATCGCAAATAATTGGACACTACAGAAGTGACTTAGCATACATATATGTACGTGTGTATATACATATATATTTTTTTGCCAAAGACTACTAAAATAAAAAGAATAAACCTTTCATGCAGTAAGAATTCAAGATAACCACTGTACAGCAGAAGGTTAAAAGGCAGGAGGCTACTTCACACTTTTTCTTACACTGTTACAGGTCCTAATTCTATACATGGATGAAGCTAACTTCAGTCATGTCCTAATTTGTCAAGTAATTTTTAGATCCACAGAAAAGAAGGCACTTTTACTTACAAATACACAAACTTAAAAAGATTGGATAGTAATATATATTATTGAAGGGTATAAAATCTGGCAACATGAGAAGCACCAGGAAATTAAGCCAAATACATATGGGTTTTAAAAGACATTTATATATATATATATGACTTCTCAGGTGGCACTAGTGGTATAGAATCCACCTTCCAATGCAGGAAACCTAGGAGATGCCAGTTCAATCCCAGGGTTGGGATGATCAGCTGGAGGAGGAAATGGCAACTCACTCCAGTATTCTTGCCTGTAGAATCCCGCGGACAGAGGGACCTGGTGGGCTAGAGTCCCTGGGGTCACGAGTTGGACAGGACTGAAACAATGCAGCACGCACAAGCACACACACACAGACACACACACACAGACACACACACACACACACACACATATATAAAACATGAAAGGCAGAATAAACAAGTTCAACTATGCATCTGAAGATGTATTGAAGGACATTCTTTGAAAACAAGTCAGCTAAATATTATAAAACTTACATTTATTGAAAAAAAGATTCATACATATCTGAAAAGAAGAAAATCCATGATATTTGTTCAAAGGGATAAGCAAGTTTAACATTAAGCAAAATAAACAGAGTATTTGTTAGTGGAAATTTATAGTGTTGGAATCTGTAACATAAAATTCTACTTATTGTGGAAGGATGAAAATATTATTCATCATTCTTTCCTTTCAGTTCAGTTCACTTCAGTTGCTCAGTCGTGTCCGACTCTTTGCAACCCCATGAATCGCAGCACACCAGGCCTCTCTGTCCATCACCAACTCCCGGAGTTCACTCAGACTCACGTCCATGGATTCAGTGATGACATCCAGCCATCTCATCCTCTATCATCCCCTTTTCCTCCTGCCCCCAATCCCTCCCAGCATCAGAGCCTTTTCCAGTGAGTCAACTCTTTGCATGAGGTGGCCAAAGTACTAGGGTTTCAGCTTCAGCATCATTCCTTCCAAAGAAATCCCAGGGCTGGTCTCCTTCAGGATGGACTGGTTCGACCTCCTTGCAGTCCAAGGGACTCTCAAGAGTCTTCTCCAACACCAAAGTTAAATTCCACATGTTTATAGCACATTTTGATCAAGCTATCATAACATTGGATTTGGACTGAATTCCAGTCTTCCAACACTGACTTTCAGGGGCTTTAGCTTGCAGACAACAGAGTGTGAGATTTCTCAGCTTCAGTAATTGTGTGAATCAATTCCTTGCAATAAATTTCTTCTGAGGTATGTATTCTATTGGTTCTTTTTCTCTAGACAACCCTGACTAAAACAAGGAATGATCATTATGCCACTTCCATTGATTCTGGTTATTCCATCCAGTTCTTCTAATAGAAGACTGCAATCCCTAAATTCATATTTTAATTTAATTTCTTTCTTTTAGCTTCAAAAATTTTGACTTACAGGGGTCCAAAAAGCATCTTTTAAAAGCAGGTTTAATTAGATAAATTTTATATAACATATAAATCATCCATTTAAAGGCTATAAGTTAATGTTTTTAACATATCACAAAGTTATACAGTCATCACAACGATCTAATTTTAAGATATATTTCTCACTTCAAGGAGCTTTCTAGTCCACTGGGTTGCAAAGAGTAGGACACAACTGAATGACTGAGCACACACTCCTTGTCACTCTAGTATGAAACCTCATATGTGTTAGCAGTTGGCTCCCTATCTTCCCTCCATCTCCTGCAGACTCCTAGCCCTGCAAAATCGCCAATCTACTTTCTGTCTCTATATATTTGCCTATTCTGGACATTTCAGATTAATTATACCCTATAATGTCATCTGTTGTGTCTGGATTTTTTTTCACTTAGCATAATATTTCAGGGTTTATTCTTATTGAAGACTCTATTTGTACTTTATTTCTTTTTATTGTTTAATGATACCTTTGTTGGCTAGATCACATTTTATTTATCCATTTATAAACTGATAAAATTTAGATTGTTTCAACTTTTGGGCCTTTCTGCATAATGCTGCTATAAACATTCATGTGGTCTTCCCTGGTGGCTCAAATGGTAGCAATGTGCTAGCAATCTGCTAGCAATGTGATAGACCCAGATTTGATTCCTGGGTCTGGCAGATTTCTTGGAGAAGAGAATGATTACCCACTCCAGTATTCTTGTCTGAAGAGCCTGGTGGACTTTAATCCATGGAGTCATAAAGAGTCAGACACAACTGAGCAACTACCACTATCAAACACCAAACTTTCATGTAGAAGTTTTTGTGTGGACATATGATCATGTCTCTTGTTATTGCCTTGTAGTGAAATTAAGAGGCAATAACTCTATGCTTAACCACTCGAGGAAATATCATATATATCTAAAACAGTTTGATTTCTAAAGTTTTTTTTTTTTTTAACATTCCTGCAAGGAGTGAATGAGGATAACAATTTTTCCAGATATTCCCTGCTGCTGCTGCTCCTAAACTGCGTCAGTCGTGTCTGACTCTGTGCGACCCCATAGACAGCAGCCCACTAGGCTCCGCTGTCCCTGAGATTCTCCAGGCAAGAACACTGGAGTGGGTTGCCATTTCCTTTTCCAATGCATGAAAATGAATAGTGAAAGTGAAGTCACTCAGTTGTGTATGACTCTTTGTGACCCCATGGACTGCAGCCTACCAGGCTCCTCCGTCCATGGGATTTTCCAGGCAAGAGTACTGGAGTCGGGTGCCATTGCCTTCTCCCAGATATTCACTAACACTTGTTATTATCTATCTTTTACTAAAAGCTTCTTAGAAGACATAAAACACCATTTCAAAGAGCCTTTAATTTACACTTCCCTATTTACTAATAACGGAGAAGGCAATGGCACCCCACTCTGGTTTGTTCTTGTTAGCTAATTGTACACCTTCTTTAGAGAAATTTCTATTCTGATTTTTTGTTCATTTTTAATTGGATTATTTATATTTCTACTATTAAGTTGTACTTTTTATATTCTAGATATAAATCTTGTATCAGATTATGAATTTTAAATGATTACTCCTGTTTTGTGGGTTACCTTGATAGTATCGTTGTAGCACAAAAATTAGTAACTATAATGTAGCACAATTTTATATCTTTTTCTCTTTCTCTTGTCACTTTGTGCTTTTGGTGTCATATCTAAGAAACCATTGTTTAGCTCAAAGTCATGAACACTTTCTATTAAGCTTTTCTCTAAGATCTGTAGCTTCCATCACAATAAGCTTTGGATGGAGGGGGTAGGTTGTGATCAAATGCCACAGACACTGTCTGTTTTAACTATGACATAACAGATTTTCTTGAATAATTGTTTTCCATTTGATGTCTGCCTTTAGCATCATTTCTGGTGACTTTGAATTGTTTATGATTTTCACCTGTTAGATGATTGTTTAGCTGAGAGTGTGGACTGAGTTCCTCACATAGCAGTTCTGGAAGTTTCATCCCCTAAAAAAATACAAATTTAAATGAACTTGATAAATTTTTCACTACCTTTCTATAATCTCAGGATCATAACATTCTTAAAGACACTTAAAATTATATCCATTAGATTTCAGGATACCCTTATATGCTATTAATTGTCCATGATGATAATCAAGAGGGTGATTTCAAATCAGTAAAATTAGACAATGCTTTCTGTTTCATTTACATTTACTAATTTTTCTTCAGAGAAGGCAATGGCACCCCACTCCAGTACTCATGCCTGGAAAATCCCATGGACTGAGGAACCTGGTAGGCTGCAGTCCATTGGGTCGCTAGTAGTTGGACATAACTGAGTGACTTTCATGCTTGGAAAAGGAAATGGCAACCCACTCCAGTGTTCTTCTCTGGAGAATCCCAGAGACAGGGGAGCCTGGTGGGCTGCCGTCTATGGGGTCGCACAGAGTCGGACACGACTGAAGTGACTTAGCAGCAGCAGCAGCATATTCTTTCTTGATACAATAAATTAGTCAGTGACAATAAAAAACTAATTAGAAATATTTAGCAGAATGAATTCTATTATCTTCAGCTTCATTAACATGTTGGTTAATAGTTTTGTAAGTGTGTTTCCTTATGGACTCAAGATCTTTTCATAGTCACTGTAAGTTAAATTCGATCAATATTCTTCTCATCTAAAATAGTCTCCACTTGGCCTATATGATCATCTGTTAATTTAATCTCTGAGTCTTCCATATGATCAAACTAAATTTGAGTTGTCTTTTTCTCTGACACAGAAATTTATTTTAAGCTTACTTTTTACCGGTGTTCTTGCCTGGAGAATCCCAGGGACGGCGGAGCCTGGTGGGCTGCCGTCTATGGGATCTCACAGAGTCGGACAAGACTGAAGTGACAGCAGCAGCAGCAGTAGCAGTACCTTTAAACTCCAAACATGATGAATCCATTTCTCTAAGGGACCATGATTCCATTTGGAAAAATAGTATTGAAGAATAAGAATCTATATGCTTGGATAAATCATGGGGTTAAAATTTCTCCTGGGACTTTACAATGGATATGGCTAGAAAAATGTGATTTTTATTTTATTTTATAAATTAAAAGGACACATACTACAAGTAAAATGACACAATTCTTCTTAAATTCTTGATTCTTTACTTCTCCTCAAAGTCAGTTTAAAATAGATGACCAAGAGCAAGAGGCAGTTTTTCCTCTGAATCTATTTATTAAGCAAAATAAAATTTTTTGTGTTGTAAAAGTTCACTAGCCAATATAATTCCAGTGAAACTCAAAGAAATAAAAGGCTGAAAAAATGAAAAACAAAAAAAAAGAGCTTAACCAGTTGCAGATTTCCAAAATACCTAGCACACATTACTAAATAAATCAATGTAATTCTTAAAGAATTCTTCTTAACAATCAGAACTATTAAACTACAGTATATTTCTTCATGATGAGAGTACAATCTGTGTCCAATATCCCTCTGAGTTATTGAAGCTTCTCCTGAGAAAATATGACTGAAGACATTTACAAATATTAAAAAAGAAGAATGTGTTCAAAAGCAAAGGCATGGATCAAGTATTGGACAGAGAGTGTTTATCAGCCATTAATATCTGTGACTAGCATTTCAGTTTAAATCAAGATAATCTATTTAGGAAAAAAGAACACTTTAAAAATCAAATTACATTGGAATTATTTACTCTAAATATCCATATAAAATATATATCGCTGAAATGAAGATTCGCAGTAGCACAGGAAATAATTATTAATGTGATTGCTCTTTTTTCTACTTGCATTTTGTAATAAAAATTTCCCTGAATTGTTGTCTGATGGAGGCTGCAACAGATGTGCTCCTGAAGGTTCTTAAAACATATGAGGTTCCTGGGGGTTAATTTCTGCTTCCATGGAAACTACCCCAGTGTGCCCCAGTTTTAAATGATTTCCTGCAGTCTGACACCTGGAGGCACCTGCTCAAAGAAACATTTTTCTTTGGGTTGGAGCAACACACAAAAGGAGAAAAAAGTTTCATGTTCGTCTTCCCCTGCATTGAATATGCCAGTTAACATTTTCAATTTTGAGAGATGTGTATAAGAGACNCCTGGAGGCACCTGCTCAAAGAAACATTTTTCTTTGGGTTGGAGCAACACACAAAAGGAGAAAAAAGTTTCATGTTTGTCTTCCCCTGCATTGAATATGCCAGTTAACATTTTCAATTTTGAGGAAATATATTCCAAATTTTTGGAATATATTGAGGTATGATTTTTTTAAGTTCATTTACATGCTTAGCAGACCTGGTAGTTTATGAACATCTCTTGTGACATGTAAGAGATATGCTCTGCCCACTGATAAAATAATCACCAGTGGGTCATTTGCTCAATGATTAATTTGTTTGGTAAGTGTTAAAAATTTGATAGGTTTACAGGATAAGAAGAAATAAAGACACAGATGCTGACGCTAAGAATCTAGCAATCCATTTGGAAAACAGACCTACAAAAATTTAAGACAACTTGGAAAGTTCAATGAGAACTAAATATACCAGGTAATTTGTGAGTGTGAGTGTTCATAAATTATACATTATCAAGCACGGAGAGGAACCAAGCCTGGAGACCTCTTTAGGGCAACTTAGGAGCTAAAGGAGCAGTGAGAGAGTGAATAAGACATGGAGAAGAGAAAATTTTTTTCTATCTAGATAAGTGTAGGATATGACAAATTGTCTGGAATTGTAGAAATAGAAACTACAACTGAGGGAGTTTAAAAGATGCCTGAACATACTAATAAAATGGAGGGTCACATAGTTGTATATTATGACATTTAGCTCATATTTTGTAGGTGAAGGGGAGTCCTGAAAGCTTTACAGAAGAAAAGCAACATACTGAGATTCCAATTTTTTTTGAAAATGGCTTTGTGACAGGAACTCTGAAAGTAAAGGATAGAGGGATTTCCCTGGTGGTCCAGAAGTTAAGACATTGCCCCCAAAGCAAGGGGAGTGAGTTTGATCCCTGGTCAGGGAAGTAAGATCCCACATGCCTCACAGCCAAAAACCAAAACAAAAAATCACACAGAAACACTATCATAACAAGTTTGATGAAGATTATAAATATGGTCCACATCAAAAAAAGATTTAAAGGAAAATAATGAAGGGAATAGAGAGGGGAGCTGCTGTAGGGTTTTAGAGCAGTAAACATGAAAGCTTAAAACAACACAGTGAAAAGAGGAATGGAGAGGAGAAAATTTTAAACATCTACGTTAAAAAAAAAAGATTTGGTCATGATTTGTAGTATGGCAGAAATATCAATTAACACCAGTAGTTCTACTAGAACTACTGTTCTATTAGATCACCGGCAATTCCAACAACTGAAAGATCAGTACTGTATTGGATAGGATGAGTCTGAGATGCCTAGGGGTTACCCAGGTAGAGGTGACCAGTAGGAAGTTTTGTATCAGAGTCTGACACATAAGGATGCCACAGAGTTAGACAAACAGACTTAGGGCTCTCCCACTTATAGGTAGTTACTAAATTAAAGCAACACAGTAACCCAACATAAATGAGTAGACAAAATGATAATGAGTGTGTATAGGATTCAGAGAATGTTGAAATAGCCATTCTGCTCCTCCTATGGATGAAGTCAGTACAAACAAGAAAGACAGGTTTCAAACTTGTGATGAAAAAATATGGAATTGTTGAGAGTGCAGTGGCAACAAGAGGTATTGGGATTATCATAGTTTATAAATAATGCATAGCATATATATGAAAATAAAGTCTTTCTTCCTCCATTCTACCTTTAATCTCATTCACAGAAGTGATTTATGTTAATGGTATTGGTTTTCATTAACTTAGGTGGATAATTTTATGACTACTCTTCCATTTCTTAAAGGTTAATATATAACCTTTAGTAAGGATATGCTAACATCCCTCAATAAAAGATGATCAAATTAACACCTGAGTGTATTTTTCTGCTTCCAGTTTTTATGCTTCATGTTCTCAAATAGTACATTATTNAGGTGGATAATTTTATGACTACTCTTCCATTTCTTAAAGGTTAATATATAACCTTTAGTAAGGATACGCTAACATCCCTCAATAAAAGATGATCAAATTAACACCTGAGTGTATTTTTCTGCTTCCAGTTTTTATGCTTCATGTTCTCAAATAGTACATTATTTATATATTTTCCTAAAATTATAATCAAGAGTCTGTTCTCATCAATAGACTGTTTCAAACAGTAAAAACATATCACTAGCATCTCAATACTGAAATTATGTAAATATTTATTACTTTAAAATCAAACTATATGATTAGATCAATAGGAACAGAAACACAAGCTTGAAACTTATATCTATGTCACTTACAGGAAAATATTTCAAATATATTTAAAACAGATCCAGATTCACTTTATGAGTTAAGGAATGGTGACACAAATCAGAGCAATTAACTCAATATTTAATTCATTGCTTTTATTATTTTCCCACATCACACTTCTGCTTTTTAATATTTACTCTGAGTTGACATATTTTTCAGTCCTGCCTAGGAAAGAATAACTATTTTTTTCAGTGTTCTGTGCCACAGTTAATCTAGCAGT
>SJYV01041996.1:0-28947 GCA_006410875.1 Neotragus pygmaeus
GTGGGCTGCTGTCTATGGGGTCACACAGAGTCGGACACGACTGACGTGACTTAGCAGCAGCAGCAGCAGCATGACATTGTATGTACAGTGTATGGTTTGGACAAAGTGTATAATGACTTGTATCCATCATTTTAGTATCACACTGAGTATTTTCATCGCCCTAAAAATCTCTGTGCTCTATGCTTCTCTGCCCTCAATTCCTGGCAGCCACTGGTCATTTTACTGTCTCTGTCTGAGAAAGGATTTATTTCTTTTTTGCTTTTGAAGGATCATTTGGCAGAATACACAATCCTCTGCTGGTGTTTTTATTTCTTTCAGTACTTTAAATATTTCATATTTTTGCTGGCATGATTTCTGAGGAGAAATTGGATGTGATTCTTATCCTTGCTCCTCTATAGATAAGATTTTTTTCCCCCCTTTCTGACTTCTTTCAGCATTTTTTCTTTATCTTTGATTTTTTGTAGTTTGAAAAATGATATGCATATGTGTAGGTTTTTTTTTTTGGTGGCATTTATTGTGCTTGGTGCTGTCTAAATCCCTTGGATCTCTGGTTTGGTGTCTGACATTAATTTGGGGAAAGTCTCAGCCACTACTGTTTCAATATTTTCTTTCCCTTTTGGTAATCCTGGTAGGTATGTTATAACTGTCCCACAGTCCTTGAGGATTCTAGTCTGCTCTTTTTTTTTTTTTTTTCAGACTTTGTTCCCTTTGCTTTTTAGTCATATGAGTTTCTACTGATATATCCTCAAAGTCAGAGATTCTTTTCTCAGCCATGCCCAGACTACTAATAAGTTCATCAAAGCAATCATTCTTCATTTCTGTTATAGTGATTAAAAAAAAAATCTCTATTATTTCCTTTTTGTTCATTCTTGGGATTCCCATCTCTGTTTACATTGCCCATTTGTTCTTACATGCTCTCTGCTTTATTCTTTAGAACATTTAACATGTTTTAAATTCTCGGGTAATTACAGCATCCCTGTCACGTCTGGTTCTGATGCTTGCGCTGTCTCTTCAGCCTGTGTTTTCCCTTTCAGTATGCCTTATAATTTTTTTCCTGATTTGGACGTGATGTACTGGGTGAGAGGACCAGTGTAGTAAATACACCTTTAGTCATGTGGTGGTGAGGTGCAGGGGGAGGGGAAGCATTCTACAGTTCCCTGATGAGATCTCAGTCCTTTAATGAGAGCGCACCTCTGGACTGTGAACTTTACAAGTGTTTCTATTTGTTTCTTCTCCCTTAGGTGGGACAGGGTAGCCGGAGTGGGATAAGGTTGGGTACTTCCCTTCTCTCTGCTCAGTTAAGCTCTGATAAACCCCAGAGCAAGCTAGGCTCTGGCTAGCTAGTTTCACCTTGTTAAAAAGAGCTCAGTGCTCTGATATATTTAAAAGTGATTCATTTTCCCCTCCTTCTGCTAGAAGTACAAAGGGATTTTTCTGTTATATTTACTGTGAGAACTTGGTTGTGCTCCTAGAGGTCAACTTCACAAATGTGTAGGGGCCCCTAGGATTGTGTCTCTTCGGAATTTTTAACTCTCAGTTCAGCCCACATCTAGCCTCCTGTAACTCATTACAGGTCTCGTTTTCCTACCTTGTGCTGGTTCCCGTGAAGGTTTCTGCTCCAGTAGGCTGTGATTTTCAGTGGGGAAGTAAACTAGAACCGGGCAGAAGCAGTGCTCAAACAAATGTTTCTGAATTGATTGGTATCCAGTGGAAATCAATGCAAAGCTAGGTCAGTGGTGAGCACCTGTTTTTTATCTATCAAATCATCCCCCAGTTCACCCAGGCTTTGGGGGCCAGCCTGGCCCTTTCTGGAAGCATTGCTCATCCTGCTTTCTGACCTCATGGTTCTAGTGGAAGCCTCTAGGTGTCTTCTTGATCACGCTTCCTGATCACAGCTGATTAGGTCAGTTGGGCCCTTGACCCCGATCAACAGCTGGAGTCCCTCTCCTTAGTCCTTTCCCTTCCCATTTCTGCATCATTAATTAAATTATTTCAATTATATTTTATATTTCATCAAAGTAATGTGTGCATGATTCAAAAGGACAGATGTACTAGACTTTTAACGAGAACACTTACCTGCTCCATCCCTACTCATTCTGAATTCTTATTCCCCATCTGCAACCACTCTCAACTCTTTGAGGTCTGTTCTCTATCTCCCTATCTCCAAAGAATAAATTTCTACTGCAATTTCTTGGTTCTCCAGGTCTGGGTGTTATCTCTTGTTTCTGCTGTGGAAGATGAAGGTTTAGCTCTCTCGTGTGCTTCCCACGTGTAAACCCACACCTCCCTGCTACCTGTAGTGCTGGCATAGTTCTGAAACAGAGTTTAGATCAATAGCTATGGATTACATTTTCTAGCAGGTAAATATTATTTGCAGCTCCACGACATGGAAGGCTATCATTTCATCTCCATTCTTATATCAGTTTTCATTCCTGGAAATTAATAATTACCTTGTTTTTGTGTTTACATAGGTCCCTGGGAACCTGTGGGAGAGATTGTTGTTATGTTCTCTTGATTAACTGACACCTGTAACATTATGACAAGGCTTCCTTTATTCCTTGTGATAGTATTTGTTCTGAAATCAATTTTGTCAGTTATTAATGTGCTGTTGCTTTCCTTAGACTGTTAGCATGATATATGTTTTTATGTCCTTTACATTTAACTTATTTGTGTCTTTATATTTAAAATAGGTTTCCAGTAAGCAGGACACACTTGGGCCTTGATTGTTTTTCATTCAATCTGACAGTCTCTGACTTTGGATGGGCTTTGGGCCGTTCACATTTTACATGATTACGGCAATGCTTTGGCTTACACCTGTGCCCTTGCTGTCTTCTCTGTGTCCTATTTGCCCTTTGCTCCCTTTCTCTGTCTTCTCTTAGAACTATTGACTTTTTAAAAGTAATTCCACCACATTGATTTTGTTGGGTTATTAGCTGTTGCCGTGATATATTAGTGATTTCTTTAGAGTTCACGATTCACATCTTTTACTAGCTGCAGTCTCCCTCTGAGTGATAGTTTACCACTTCTCGTGAGGCAAAAGGAATTTACATTCTTCCTTTCTGTTCTTTGTGCTCTTATTCTAATACACTTTTACAAATGCTAGAAATTCTACAATATATTGTTATTATTATCGCCCTAACCTGGAGAAGAAAATGGCAACCCACCCCAGTATTCTTGCCTGGGAAATCTCATGGACAGAGGAGCCTAGTGGGCTACAGTCCATGGGGTCACAAAAGAACTGGACACGATGGCAATGGCACCCTACTCAAGTACTCTTGTCTAGAATATCTCATGGATGGAGGAGCCTGGTGGGCTACAGTCCATGGGGTCGCGAAGAGTCGGACACGACTGAGCGACTTAACTTTCACTTTTCACTTTCATGCATTGGAGAAGGAAATGGCAACCCGCTCCAGTGTTGCCTGGAGAATCCAGGGATGGGGGAGCCTGGTGGGCTGCTGTCTATGGGGTCGCACAGAGTCGGACACGACTGAAGAGACCTAGCAGCAGCAGCAGCAGCAGCAGCAGTAGCAGTGACCAAACAATAAAAACAAAACATTCAATCATCCAGTAGAAAGTTTTAGTTTATTTTTAAAAGTCTTTAAGATTTCTCATGTAGTTATCATTTCCCCTGTATCCTTGGCTTCAAAGCCTACTAAACTGAAGTATCTGGGCATGAAAGGCGTTGAGGAATTCACCAGAAGCTCTGTTCCAGGAGACAGGAAGGAAGGAGGGGTACAGAATATGCCACCAGGCTTTCTGGGGAGCATGTCTAGAAGGAGGATCCTGTGGGTTGATTGTGATATGTTCACACACCATTAGTGGGTTAATAATGTGCTACAACTCAGCTCCATAAGCCTTGCACCCCATCCATGAAGTATTGCCTCTACTAGCAACACCATGAAAATTGAACATTTGGTTGTGGGGGTGTAGGAGATGAAAAAACTAATTATAGTGTTCTCTGGGGGAGACTGGAGCACTGGAATCATGGTTACAATTCTAGTCTATGTGGGATTTACTTGAGTTATTTAAAATAAATTTCTACACTTGATATGACAATAGATTTACATAATGAACATTTGTCAAGGGTTTCAAGTCACAGTTTTTATAGGTTTCCATCTTTTCTTGAAAGAAGACAGATTTTCAGAGTTTTTTGAATCTCATAACAATGTGGGCTGGCCCACATGGACAAATGATATGTTGTGAGGAATGGAGCTCATTTATGTATCACTGTTTGAAAGCTCTGAAATAACACCAGGGGCTAATCCTTAACAATTGGAATTATCATGTTGTTCATTTGCATTAAAATTCATAATAGTCCATAAGATGCAGAGGAAGAAATAGGCTAAAAGATTTGAGTTTAAGCCAAAGTCTTGTTACTTAAGATTAATTTATTGTTTCTTTGTCTAAAAGATATAACAACTTCCTGTTTGGTCACTTCTTTGAGTCATATTTTTATGGACTCTTGTACGTATGAAATTAAATTGGTTTTTCTCCTATTGATCTGTCTTATGTCAATTTATTAGAAAATCCAAAGAAACTAGAAGGGAAGAAAGGAAGTTTTCCTCCTTTATAGGAACGTCTGTCTGCATACTGACCTATGCATACACACATATCCATATATATATATATGTATATTTGTCCATATGTGTCAATGTCCATTCATCTGGAAGCATATTTGTATATTAGGTTAAACATGAGTTCTTAGTGATGTCTCCAGCTTTCATCTATGACCACATGGTTCATTCTAGGTTTTCTCCCTTGCTCAGCCATAAAATTACATTTAAAAAGGAACTTGTGGGCCATTTATTGCCATTTATTATGTTATTAAAAACTAGAAATTACATTTTCTTTCTCTTAAAATGACTGCACTGGAGTGTTTAATCTACTTTTAACCCAAGGGAGTAAAAAGCTCTTTTACTTTCTGTAATCTGCCAAGATGATAGAGACTCCTTATCCTACTAGGAACATGTTTGTGCTCTTGGAGAATTTGCATGCTGCTGTTGTTAAGTCGCTAAGTCATGTCCGAGTGTTTGACTCCAAGAACTGCAGCACACCAGGCTTCCCTGTCCTTTACTATCACCCTAGGTTTGCTCAAACTCATGTCCATCGAGTCAGTGATGTCATCCAACCATCTCATCCTCTGTTTTCCCCTTCTCCTCCTGCCTTCAGTCTTTCCCAGTATCAGGGTCTTTTCCAGTGAGTCAGCTCTTCACATCAGGTGGCCATAGTATTGGAGCTTCAGCTTCGGCATCAGTTCTTCCAATGAATATTCAAGGTTGATTTCTTTTAGGATTGACTGGTTTGATCTCCTTGCTGTCCAAGGGACTCTCAAGAGTCTTTTCCAGCACCACAGTTTGAAAGCATCATTTCTTCAGCACTCAGCCTTCCTTATGGTCCAACTATCACATCCATACATGACTACTGGAAAAACCAAAGCCTTGACTAGTCGGACCTTTGTCAGCAAAGTGATGTCTCTGCTTTTTAATGCACTATGTAGGTTTGTCATATTTTTTCCCAAGGAGCGAGGATTTGTTATATCCTTTACTGAAAGCAGAACACTGGAGGAAACCCCTCATTTCTGTGAGAATAGTCTCTTTCAGTCATTTTATCATCTTGTATGTTCATTTAAAATAATGTATGTTATTTAGTTTAGATGGTAGTCAAACCATTCTTCTCAGGCACCTATTGTCCTATCTTAATTAAGTGACCAAATCTCCTATTATAATTCTATTGATATTTTTGTCTCATGGAAATTAAGCCCTAAATTCTGGAAAATAATATATGTTGGAATAAAAAGCACTTAAAACTATCCTTGCTATTTCCCATGGAACTATCAGGAAAGCACAAAGTTTTGTTCTTTTACATATAAAATGAGCTATGGTAGAAATAATGAGATTTTTTTTGTATGCTTCATGTTTCTCAATTAGTTCAACACTCATTAAAAACTGTATGAAAAGATCTGTCAAATCAAAGGAGAATCTCAGCCTTCCCAAGTTTTCAGATAGAGGATCATTAATATAACTGTGTTTTAGAGATTGTACACTTTACAAGCACGCTCTGGAGACAAGTCAGTGCCCTCACTTTCTGTGGGATGTTCTTAACTGCCAAAGAAACACTGATTAAACCCATATACAGTCATTATGTACTGTGCTCCCTCCATCTTTCTATTGTTGGTAGGCATAATAAAATAACCAGAGCCTTGACATCAACAGCTGGTTTCTGCTTTCTTGTGATTGCCTGAAAGTTCTCTAAGTTATAGGCTGAGAAAATAGGTGTTCAACAAAGAAGATTAATTTAGAATCTAGTATGGAAAGGGCTGCACTAGGTACTGTCAGCTACTTAGATTTTAAAAAATTTGTTAAGACTTTGGACTAAAGCTGATGTTGCTTAGATAACTTTCAGACTGCAACTCAATAGCAACAAACACAACATAACACAAAACAAAGACAAAACCCTCTCCAAGCCCTAATAATTCAATTTAAAGATGGCAGAGGCCCTGGACAGGTATTTTCCCAAGAAGTTACACGCTTGACCAATGGGTATATGAAGTGATGCGCAATATCCTTAATCATCACAGAAATGTGAACCAAAACCACAATGAGGGACTTCCCTGGTAGTCGAGTGGCTAAGACTCTGCACTCTCAATGCAGGGGGCCTACGTTCGATCCCTGGTCAGGAAACTAGATCCCACATGCTGCAATGAAGATCAAAGGTCCTGCATGCTGCAATTAAGACCTGGTACAACCAAATAAATAAATAGTAAAAAGCAAAANATCATCCAGTAGAAAGTTTTAGTTTATTTTTAAAAGTCTTTAAGATTTCTCATGTAGTTATCATTTCCCCTGTATCCTTGGCTTCAAAGCCTACTAAACTGAAGTATCTGGGCATGAAAGGCGTTGAGGAATTCACCAGAAGCTCTGTTCCAGGAGACAGGAAGGAAGGAGGGGTACAGAATATGCCACCAGGCTTTCTGGGGAGCATGTCTAGAAGGAGGATCCTGTGGGTTGATTGTGATATGTTCACACACCATTAGTGGGTTAATAATGTGCTACAACTCAGCTCCATAAGCCTTGCACCCCATCCATGAAGTATTGCCTCTACTAGCAACACCATGAAAATTGAACATTTGGTTGTGGGGGTGTAGGAGATGAAAAAACTAATTATAGTGTTCTCTGGGGGAGACTGGAGCACTGGAATCATGGTTACAATTCTAGTCTATGTGGGATTTACTTGAGTTATTTAAAATAAATTTCTACACTTGATATGACAATAGATTTACATAATGAACATTTGTCAAGGGTTTCAAGTCACAGTTTTTATAGGTTTCCATCTTTTCTTGAAAGAAGACAGATTTTCAGAGTTTTTTGAGTCTCATAACAATGTGGGCTGGCCCACATGGACAAATGATATGTTGTGAGGAATGGAGCTCATTTATGTATCACTGTTTGAAAGCTCTGAAATAACACCAGGGGCTAATCCTTAACAATTGGAATTATCATGTTGTTCATTTGCATTAAAATTCATAATAGTCCATAAGATGCAGAGGAAGAAATAGGCTAAAAGATTTGAGTTTAAGCCAAAGTCTTGTTACTTAAGATTAATTTATTGTTTCTTTGTCTAAAAGATATAACAACTTCCTGTTTGGTCACTTCTTTGAGTCATATTTTTATGGACTCTTGTACGTATGAAATTAAATTGGTTTTTCTCCTATTGATCTGTCTTATGTCAATTTATTAGAAAATCCAAAGAAACTAGAAGGGAAGAAAGGAAGTTTTCCTCCTTTATAGGAACGTCTGTCTGCATACTGACCTATGCATACACACATATCCATATATATATATATGTATATTTGTCCATATGTGTCAATGTCCATTCATCTGGAAGCATATTTGTATATTAGGTTAAACATGAGTTCTTAGTGATGTCTCCAGCTTTCATCTATGACCACATGGTTCATTCTAGGTTTTCTCCCTTGCTCAGCCATAAAATTACATTTAAAAAGGNATATATATATATATATATATATATATATATATTTGTCCATATGTGTCAATGTCCATTCATCTGGAAGCATATTTGTATATTAGGTTAAACATGAGTTCTTAGTGATGTCTCCAGCTTTCATCTATGACCACATGGTTCAGTCTAGGTTTTCTCCCTTGCTCAGCCATAAAATTACATTTAAAAAGGAACTTGTGGGTCATTTATTGCCATTTATTATGTTATTAAAAACTAGAAATTAACATTTTCTTTCTCTTAAAATGACTGCACTGGAGTGTTTAATCTACTTTTAACCCAAGGGAGTAAAAAGCTCTTTTACTTTCTGTAATCTGCCAAGATGATAGAGACTCCTTATCCTACTAGGAACATGTTTGTGCTCTTGGAGAATTTGCATGCTGCTGTTGTTAAGTCGCTAAGTCATGTCCGAGTGTTTGACTCCAAGAACTGCAGCACACCAGGCTTCCCTGTCCTTTACTATCACCCTAGGTTTGCTCAAACTCATGTCCATCGAGTCAGTGATGTCATCCAACCATCTCATCCTCTGTTTTCCCCTTCTCCTCCTGCCTTCAGTCTTTCCCAGTATCAGGGTCTTTTCCAGTGAGTCAGCTCTTCACATCAGGTGGCCATAGTATTGGAGCTTCAGCTTCGGCATCAGTTCTTCCAATGAATATTCAAGGTTGATTTCTTTTAGGATTGACTGGTTTGATCTCCTTGCTGTCCAAGGGACTCTCAAGAGTCTTTTCCAGCACCACAGTTTGAAAGCATCATTTCTTCAGCACTCAGCCTTCCTTATGGTCCAACTATCACATCCATACATGACTACTGGAAAAACCAAAGCCTTGACTAGTCGGACCTTTGTCAGCAAAGTGATGTCTCTGCTTTTTAATGCACTATGTAGGTTTGTCATATTTTTTCCCAAGGAGCGAGGATTTGTTATATCCTTTACTGAAAGCAGAACACTGGAGGAAACCCCTCATTTCTGTGAGAATAGTCTCTTTCAGTCATTTTATCATCTTGTATGTTCATTTAAAATAATGTATGTTATTTAGTTTAGATGGTAGTCAAACCATTCTTCTCAGGCACCTATTGTCCTATCTTAATTAAGTGACCAAATCTCCTATTATAATTCTATTGATATTTTTGTCTCATGGAAATTAAGCCCTAAATTCTGGAAAATAATATATGTTGGAATAAAAAGCACTTAAAACTATCCTTGCTATTTCCCATGGAACTATCAGGAAAGCACAAAGTTTTGTTCTTTTACATATAAAATGAGCTATGGTAGAAATAATGAGATTTTTTTTGTATGCTTCATGTTTCTCAATTAGTTCAACACTCATTAAAAACTGTATGAAAAGATCTGTCAAATCAAAGGAGAATCTCAGCCTTCCCAAGTTTTCAGATAGAGGATCATTAATATAACTGTGTTTTAGAGATTGTACACTTTACAAGCACGCTCTGGAGACAAGTCAGTGCCCTCACTTTCTGTGGGATGTTCTTAACTGCCAAAGAAACACTGATTAAACCCATATACAGTCATTATGTACTGTGCTCCCTCCATCTTTCTATTGTTGGTAGGCATAATAAAATAACCAGAGCCTTGACATCAACAGCTGGTTTCTGCTTTCTTGTGATTGCCTGAAAGTTCTCTAAGTTATAGGCTGAGAAAATAGGTGTTCAACAAAGAAGATTAATTTAGAATCTAGTATGGAAAGGGCTGCACTAGGTACTGTCAGCTACTTAGATTTTAAAAAATTTGTTAAGACTTTGGACTAAAGCTGATGTTGCTTAGATAACTTTCAGACTGCAACTCAATAGCAACAAACACAACACAACACAAAACAAAGACAAAACCCTCTCCAAGCCCTAATAATTCAATTTAAAGATGGCAGAGGCCCTGGACAGGTATTTTCCCAAGAAGTTACACGCTTGACCAATGGGTATATGAAGTGATGCGCAATATCCTTAATCATCACAGAAATGTGAACCAAAACCACAATGAGGGACTTCCCTGGTAGTCGAGTGGCTAAGACTCTGCACTCTCAATGCAGGGGGCCTACGTTCGATCCCTGGTCAGGAAACTAGATCCCACATGCTGCAATGAAGATCAAAGGTCCTGCATGCTGCAATTAAGACCTGGTACAACCAAATAAATAAATAGTAAAAAGCAAAACAAATCACCACAGTGAGATATCATTTCACACCTGTTAGAATGACAGTTACCAAACAGACAAGAGACAACGTGTTGCTGAAGACGTGGAGAAAAGGGACATTCGTGCCCTGTTGATGGAAGTGTAAATTGGCACAGCCACTGTGGAAAACAGTATGGAGATGCCTCAAAAGAGGAGAATAGAACTACCAAGTGACCCAATAGTCCTGCTTCTGGGTATTTGTTGAAAAAAATGGAAATCAGGAACGTGAAGAGATATTAGCACTCTCATATTTATTGTGGTGCTATCTACAATAAGCCAAGAGGTGGAAACAATCTCAATGTTCATCAGCGGATGAATGGATAATCAAAATATGGTACATAATGTACGGGAATACTGTTCAGCCTTAAAAAGAAGGAAATCCTGCTGTATGGATGAACCTTGAGAGTATTATGTTAAGTGAAACAAACCAGTTACAGATGACCAACTGGTGCATATTTCCATTTATATGAGGACTCTAAAATAGTCAAGCTCACAGAAGCAAGGAATAGGATGGTGGTTGCCAGGGGCTGGAGGGGGAGGTTGGAGGGGTTGCTAACCAACGGGTACGAAGTTTCAGTTATGCAAGATGGATATATTCTAGAGATCTACTGTACAATACTGTGCCTATCAACAACAATATTGTGCACTTAAAAATCCGCTAAGAGGGTAGATCTCATGTTACATCTTTACTATAATAGAATAAGATTTAAAAATGACTAAAATGGTAAATTTTATGTTATATGTATTTTCTACAATTAAAAAAACCAATGCCAATTTAAAAAAAGATTTCCAGCAGGCTAGAACTGCTTCTTGAAAGTAGAATGCTAACCCAAGGTCCCATGGAGCAAGAGTTAATTAGTTGGGAATGAATGAGCTGATGAGAGAACTGTAACTGTGATTTTCCATTTGGAATGTTTTTGAGGCTGTATTTAATGATCTGTTTTCTGACGTGTATAAGGGTAAGTCCATTTCTTTTCTTATGATTTCTAACCTTCCATTTTATATACCGTGCTTTAGCAGACTGAAATGAAGTTTGTAAAATTATTATTTAGTGATATACCCTGTCTTTATAGCTTACATTATACTGTCATAGTTCTTCATTGTGGCCAGAGGGGTTTTGTGGCAGATTTTGTCAAACATCTTGTTTGTATCCAGGTGCATTTATTTCTTAGATCTTATACCCTGGGTCTCCTTCTCAGATGGATCTTATGGAAAAGACAGCATCCTTCACCATGTGGTCTTTGGGACCCTTTTTGTGTAGAGACATCACTGCTTCTTTGTCTTGATGCATGGGGTCCTCGGCTTATCTGGGACCAGCGTAGCATTCCAGGGTCTGTAGTTTTCTCAATGTATCTAAGGGTGATTCTGACACCAACACCAGTTCTGATCACCACTAGAAAGGAATCTGGTATCAGTTCTAGTGTGTGTGTGTGTGTTTCCCCACACCTTCAAGGAATTCTCTACAATGCCAGCTGGGTATCCCACAATTCAACTGAATTCTGACACTATCTACCTGGAAATAGCCTTGGATCCCATGGGTTAAGGTCCAGTTCTACAAGACTGGCCCTCTCTTTCTCCCGTCAAATTCAGACTTCAGTCTCAAGTCCAGGTTGTCACCGGTGCTTTAAACAAACCTGCTATAGATTGGAGGTGCCAATGACTTTGTCCCTGGGCTTGATTAATTTGCTGGAGTGGCTCATAGAACTTAGGAAACACTTACGTTTACCAGCTTATTAAAGATATGCTGATGTATACAGATGGACAGCCACATGGAAGAGATGTGCAAGGCAAGGTGCGCGGGAGGGTACCGAGCTTCCGCAGCCTCTCCGCGTGCACCATTCTTCTCCTGCTCCCCACCAGCAAGCTCTCTGAACTCTGTCCTTTTAGATTTTTCTGGAAGCTTCATTACATAGGCTTGATTGATTAAATCATTGATCAGAGGTGACTGACTTCACTTCTAGCCCTTTATGCCTCCTCAGGGGCCTGGGGAAGGGTGGGACTGAGTTCCAACCCTCTAATCACCTGGTTTGTTCTCCTGGCAACCAGTCTCCATCTTGAGAGACTTTCCAAAATCACTCTTTAGTATAACAGAAGACAACTGTATCACTCTCTTAAGAAATTCCAAAGGTTTTAGGAGCTCTGTGCCAGATATGGAATGAAGACCAAAGTAAGCCCTCCATCCGTTGGATTCAATCAAGCCTGGGTCAAAAGTATTTGAAAAAATATTTCAGAAAGTTCCAAAAGGCAAAGCATAAATTTGCTGCATGTTGGCAACTATTTATATTGTATCAAGTATTAATATAAGTAACCCAGAGATGATTTAAAATATACAGGACGATGTATGTAGATTATCTAAGGGAACTGAGCATCCATGGATTTTGGTATTCACAGGGAATCCTGGAACCAAACTCCCAAAATACCAAGGGACAGCTGCATGTATTTCTCATTGTAAATCACAGTATCACAGTATCTTATGCTTTTTAGAAAATCCATTCTCATTTATCTCAATTCTATCATTCTCAATTGGTTCACTGGTTGCATTTGGAAACACAGTGGCTTGGAACCTGAGGGATATCCAGAAGGCCCAGTGTGCCTGTCAGGCTGTGAATAAACAAATGGAACAATTGATGAACTGTTTCCTGACTCTGGCTTCTTACCTAAAACCTTCTTAGTTTAGGTTTCAGCTTAAATGATGCTTCTGCTGACCACCTGCCTGCCCAGCCAGTACCAAGCCACTCTGGAGATGCTCTCTTTCCCGGCACCTGTTTATCTCACAAGGTTCTCTGTGTGTTTGTTCATGTGTTTAATGTCCACAGTCCCCCCGAGAGAAAGGACTGGCCTTGTGTCTCCTCACAACTCATGCAGCTCTGGGTTGCCTCATGCACAGACTACACAGAAATGTCTGTTGGGAAATGATAGAGTTTTTATTCCTGGGATTTTTATGATTGAGTAGATGAATGAACATATGTGTAAATATCTCCAGGGTTAAGGGAGTTGGAAATTCGTTGTTGGAAATTGTCTTCCCGGTGGGAAGCCTAGACCTGAAGGGGGGATGCCAGACCAGCATCACACCACAAAGGGAGGCATTGCAGGCAGATTGTTTACCATCTGAGCCACCAGGGAAGTCCCAAAGAGAAGCACCAGCTCCCATACCAGGGTCTGGGAGTCCCCATGAAATGATGGCCCCACTTCCAGGGAGGACTTTCAGAGAGTCGTCCATAGAAAGATTCTCTGGGGAGGGGAAGAAATTAGCAACGTCCAGCTGATTCAAGGAAAGAATTAAAAATGGAAACATAAACCAACATTTTCAATGTCAGACCTGAAAAGGAGCACAAGAGGTTTCTGTAGAAAAGCCCCATGGAATTTCAAATAAGGTAAGACTTGCCCTTAAAAGCAAACTGTAAAAATCAAGCCACAGTGTCTCAGGTGTGCAAGCCATCCTCAAAAGGCATGGCAGGGCGCAGACCACTTCAGCCAAGAGGCACATGGCACTTGCTATGTACTTGGAGGGCTGCTAAGCTCTCTGTTGTCCTGATGACAACCGTGTGACTCATTTTGTAGATGGAGACACTGAGACACAGGGGAAGGAAGGAAGTCATTCAGCCACCCAGCTAAGTGGCAGGATCGGTGCACAGTGCAGGTGGGTGGCTCTAGACTCTGAACCACCAGCCCTGTTGACTCCTGGCCATGACCATATTGGCTTGTCTGAAAGGAGAGGGGATATGTGGCCAGAACCTTGCCACTCTCTTGATGATAACTTTTGATACAAGAGGCTTTTAACTTCGGTGAAGTCGAACATATTACTCTTCTTTTATGATTAGTGAGTTTTGAGTCCTGAAATCTTTGCCTACTTGAAAGTCATAAAAATATTTCTGTGTATTTGAAGCTTCATAAGTTTAGCCTCCACATTTGAACCTGTAATACATCTTAAATTAATATTTGTATGGCATGAGATAGAAGTCAAGGTTCCTATTTTGATGTAGACATCTGGACACAGATGCATGTTTTATTTGAAAGATTTCTGCTTCTCAAACTCCTTTGGTCTGTTGGTTGCAAATCATGTGGCCAATTACACGTGAGTCTAGTTCTGTACGCTCTTACGTGTCTCTGTGATGATAAGCCAGGAAAAGAGAAAGTATAGAAGGTATACCAATGGCCAAGAAGCGCAGCAAAGATGCTCAACATCATTAACCATTAGGGAAGTACAATTTAAAAGCTCAGTGAGGTATAATTACATACCTATTGGAAATGGCAAAAATAAGAATGTTGACAAAATCATTGTTGATGAGGTTGTACAACAACCGGAACTTACATTCAGGGCTGGTCAGAAAGCAGAGTGGAAGAATTGTTCTGGAAAACAATTTTACAGTTTCTTAAAAAGCTGAACATAGATAAGCACCTGAAATTCTGAGACTAAAACAGAATATAGAAGTTCACAGCAATGAAAAAAAAATCTTGACTTCTAATTTCAGCTGTGACATATAAAGTACTTTAAAGTAATCATTCTCATAATTCAACAAAGAAAAGGTAGACAGTCTGGAAATCAATGACTTTTCTTGGATCTACTGAGCAGCTGAAGTCACAAAACCATCTCAAAATCTGGACAGTTAGGTGTAGGCAGAGAAAGAAAAGGTCAGAGTCTGCTTGCTTGAAACAGAAGTCCCTGAAACGCATAATCTGCTAGCAACATTTAAATGGTTATTTTGATGAATTATGGAGGCTGAGTGCAGAATTGTGTGAGTTGAGAAATCCTATGGGTCTTAGTCAGAGTCACACTTATGTAGGCTTTTAGTCCAGCAACATTACCACATTCTCACTGAGAAGATCCAGGAAAGATCTTCATGGTCCTGGAGACTTGCCCTGCAATCAGTGTTAAAGGAAATCTTTCAGGCTAAACAGAATGATATAATGTCGGAAAAGTGGAGCCACAGAGAAGAAATCAATTAAGATAAAATATTTTAGTTTTCTATTCTTAATTGACCAAAATAATTTAGTTTAAATCTATAACACTTCTGAGTATTTTTCAACTGTTTCAAAAAATTACATCTACAAAAAGTCCACACACTAGTATCTATAGCAACTTTATTCATAATCACCAAAAACTGGAAGCAATCAAGATGTCCTTCAATAGGCGAATGGGCAAACAAACTTGTGTCTGTTGTTGTATGGAGGGATATTGTTCAGTGGTGAAAGGAATGAGACACCAAACTGACTGTGTCTGGACGGGGAATACACAGGGTGAGCCTGAGACACTGGTAGTGCCCGAGAGGAAGTGACTGAAAAAACATGATGTTGTCATAGGGACCTGGGAGCCAGTTGAAGGAGCTCATGATGGCCAAAGCTGGGGCCATGATAGAAACAAAATTAATATAGTGGTATTGGATTACAGCCCAAAGAATAAAATGAATCCACGAGTGTGCCATAAATAAATGACTGAATAAGTAAATAATAAGTGGGGAGAGGCTACACATCTTCTGTGCATAAAAATTCAAGTAATGGAGATGCTTTGCTTTCTGGGAAGTGGAACATAGCTCCCCGGTCCTTAAGTGTGGGCTGTGCATAGTGATGACTTCCTTCCAGAGAGCACGGTATGGAAAGGGGACGAGAGTAACTTCACAGTGGAGAAATCTGAAGACAGGACTTCAGCCAGGTGACCAAGGTGAGAATCATAAGTTATGCTGGTAGCACGCATCCTTGATATGCTGTGACGAGAAGAGAACTCTGTCCTTGTGGTCTTCCTCCTAAAAACCTGTAGCCCCAGTGTACTCATGGCAAAGCATCAGATAAACCTCAGTCTAGGTACAAAATACCTGACCAATAAGCCTCTAAACTGTAAAAGTCATCCAAAACAAGAAAAAGCTCAAGAGACTGTGCTAGCTGAGAGGAACCTAAGGACACGTGACGACTAAGATCATGTGGTATTTCAGGTGGGACCTGGGACAGGAACAGGACCGTGGATGAAAACAGGAGATCCAAATAAAGTGTGGACATCAGTGAGTAATAATGTGTCAGTGTTGATTCATTAGCTTAAACATACTAAGAAGTGGGCTTCCCAGGTGGCAGAGTCGTAGAGAACTCACCTGCCAATGCAGGAGGTGCAGGAGACGTGGGTTTGATCCCTGGGTGGGGAAGATCCCTTGAAGGAGGAAATGGCAACCCACTCCAGTATTCTTGCCTGGGAAATCCCATGGACAGAGGAGCCTAGTAGGCTATATACCATAGGGTCAAAAAGAATTGGATACGACTGAGCAATAAGCATGCTCACTAAGATGTGGACTATATAACAATACATATTTTCTATAAGATAATACATAATGTAATAATATAGTGGAAATGGGTGTAAGTTATATGAGAATTCTCTGTACCATTTCCACAACTTTTTGTACATTTAACACTAATCTAGATTAAAAGTTTATTTTAAAATTATTTCCTTTAGTAATAAATGTCTCAGAAAATATAAAGCATAAAGATCATTAATCAGATCATTCATGCTTGTTATGTAATGTTAATATTCCTTGTTTCACTTAACAGAGAGAATTTTTTTATACTTGCATATGAAATAAAAATCCTATTATAGATTTATTCTTTTAGCTTGCTATTTTTGCTTAGTAAATTGAAATCAAATTGCTTTTTGCAAACTTCAAAAGACAGAGTGATTTCCTGATTATTGAAGAATTTATCTTATAAATGTTTTATAAATGAAAATGATGTGTCTCCCTGGATTATTTTTATTGTTTGGAATTAAGGTAGTAGCAACTTAAAAGGTTTAAAAGGGACTCAAATTAATGAGAGATTTCTCTTGATGACTGTTTATAGTCTGCTATTTGTACTATGGATGTATCTTCTCCCAGTTAAAAATTTAGCTAGGGCGTTTTGGTACAATTAAACATCTGGATAAAGGCCTATTTATCATGATCACTTGGGAAATGTTAATATTATACTACTTTATAACTTTGGGTATCATCTCTTTAAGGTATTTTGTGTCCACCATTGGAAGAAACACAAATAGTGATTTAGCCAACTGGTTTTTCTTTCAGTTTCATAAATTATTAAGTAATTCTAGATTTACTTTGTTCTATTTGATAAATCAGTGGAAGTATTTGAAACTAAAGGGCTTTCTATTATTTTATGAATGAATTAAAGATTTGAGTAGAGAAAATGGAAAAGTCAGAACAGAGAAGCAAATTGATTCTTTAAAATATTAATTTTATGCACATTTATTTCCAATTTAAATACCAAGCTCAGTTGCAATTTTTTTGCTTCTTAATTAGAAAATTGAAGCTCAAAAGCTTAGCACTTTGAAATAAATGCTTGCTGTGCTCCACTGTGACAAGATATTAATAATCTCTTTTTACAAACAGCTGTTGTTTTTCTCCCAGTTATTTCTCACTCTAGTAAGTTTTCCTAAAATGCACTGAGTTTCTCGAATTCATGGAAAGAGGCACTGTTGTACTGTTTTTTTAAGAAACCACTGTATTCCGTTATCTATTTTTGTCTTTCCTAGGTTTTCTGTCTTTTTTAAACCCCCAGTTCCTCTCTGAATTTTCTTTTCCTTCCACTTCAGGGTGAGGGAATTTTCATCACAAGCTGTGCAGGTGCTGATAACTCATGAAAGATTGCTTGTTGGGGTGGGGTCTTCTTTGCTGCATTTAAGAAGAGTGNTTTCTGTCTTTTTTAAACCCCCAGTTCCTCTCTGAATTTTCTTTTCCTTCCACTTCAGGGTGAGGGAATTTTCATCACAAGCTGTGCAGGTGCTGATAACTCATGAAAGATTGCTTGTTGGGGTGGGGTCTTCTTTGCTGCATTTAAGAAGAGTGTCTTCAGGAACAGGCTATGTAACCATCCTAGTTTCATGAGATGACATATTCCAAAGTGAAAATGAGTTGACTTTGATATTCTTTACACATATTGAGATACATAATAAAGCTCACCGAGTCCTTGATATGTGGCTGCCCTGTTCTAGGTGCTCTTCTGAATTAACTCATTTCATCCCCAGAAGAACCCTGAGTTAGATATTGTTTCTCTCCCAATCAAACACTGAAAATTAAATATCAAGAGATCTTGAACGCAACTTGAGGAAAACCATGCATTATTTACAGCAGAACAACTATTCAAATGGCAGTAACTTTCTCTTCAGAAATCATCAAGGCCAGAAGACTGGCTCACGCTATTAAATCACTAAGGAAGGAATTGTCAACACAGAATTCTACAGCCATCAGATTCTCTAGGAATGAAGAGGAAATAAAAGTTTTCACAGAAGAAGGAAATCTCAGAGAATTCATTGCCAGAAGATTTGCTTCAAGAGAATTATTAGAAGAAATTCTCAAATGGATGGGAAATGATTCTGAAAAGACTAGTACATCAGGAATGAAGGAGTGTGACAGAAACGTTAAATATCTAAGTAAATGTAATAGGTTATTTTTCACTTTTGGACCCATTGTCTGATAGTGTTTTCAACTTATGTGCTGTTGCTGCTAAGTTGCTTCAGTCGTGTCCGACTCTGTGCGACCCCATAGACGGCAGCCATCCAGGCTCCCCCATCCCTGGGATTCTCCAGGCAAGAACACTGGAGTGGGTTGCCATTTCCTTCTCCAATGCATGAAAGTGAAAAGTGAAAGTGAAGTTGCTCAGTCGTGTACGACTCTTTGCGACCCTATGGACTGCAGCCTACCAGGCTCCTCCGCCCATGGGATTTTCCAGCCAAGAGTACTGGAGTGGGGTGCCATTGCCTTCTCCTTCAACTTAGGTAGATATAATTAAAAGATAAATCATAAAAGGTGGAGGGTAAAGGGAACCATCTCATGGTAAGTTTATACTCTAATTAGAGGATAAAAATTGATATCAAACAAAACAATCATTGAAAATATTATACAAGCAGATATGGTGAAAAATCACAGTAGGCAAATTAAAATTGATATACTTAATGTTTAGCAACTCAAAGCTAGACAGGAAGGGGAAACAGAGAAACTAAAGTCAGAAGGAACAAACAGAAAACAAATCACAGAATGATAGACCTACCTAAGTGAATCAGTTAAAAGAATGAAACAAATGAACTTAACAAACCAGTTAAAAGAATAAAATTGTCTGTATGGATAAAAAATGGAACCCAGCTACGTGCTGCCCAAAGAATCTCACTTTAAACATAATGACATAGGCAAATTAAAATTAAAAGAATGGGACAAGAAGAGTCTAATGTCCCTCTCAGTCTATGATGGTTCAGGTGGACCAAAAAAAAAGTCATATAGAAGACACAATCAGTGTAAGAGGATATGAGTTAAGCCACATTCAGATTGTATAACTCAGATTTGATTTGTATAGATAAAAACCAAAGATTGTGCTGTCTCCTAGAAAATATATCTTTTGCTCAAATACTCACGTAACATTCATAGAAATTGACCAATCTGATGAAAGCCCCCGAATAAGTTTGTTTGAGATACTGCTATTTTGTATCTCTAGAAACTCCATCTGGTTTTTTAAAATCTTCCCCCTGCCTCATTATGCTCATGTTTTCTTAAACATCCTGCTGTTAGCTTTGCTACTAGGAGCATAGAACAAGGAATTTCTCTAATGAGAAAACATTTCTCTAACAGGCCAGATAGTAAGTGTTTTAGACTTTATGAGCCATAAGGCCTCTGTCACTTTTCAGTGCCTCTATTATAGCACAAAACAGTCCTGGACAATATGAACTACCGAGCATGGCTGTGTTCCAATAGCGCTTCATCTTACAGACATGAAAAATTTGAATTTAATCTAATTTTTACTTGTCATGAGATACTATTACTTCTTTGACTTTTCCCAGCTATTTTAACATTTACAAACCACTCTGGGCTCACTGGGGAACAAAAACAGTGGTGGACAAGAGTTGCCTCACAGGTCAGAGTTTGTTGGCTCCTGGCTCAGAGCATCTCTCACTCTGGGCACCATGGTGTGGTAAAAGGGTCTGAGAGCCCCTATAATCCCCAAGGACCCAATGTTCTGACTGGTCATGGCATATATATTCCCTGATCTGTGTGAGGTCTGGGCACCATTCTGTTTAAACCAACCTGCTCATTCTCCCAGTCTTGTGCAGTTTTGCTCAGCACTTGCTGAATGACAGGCCTAACTTAGTACCTGGCAAAAACTCAAGGGGGGGTGTCCCTGCAGTTTGGGGGTTCTTTTCCTTCATTCTGCCTTTCTTCCTGAAACTTCCTCTCATCTTCTAGCCCCAGCAAGTACTCTATCCAGGTTGTCCTCTTTCGCTACGGCCCACAGCCAGGTGCTGCATCTTTTTTTTTTTTTTTTTTTTTTAGAAATAAANTGAACATGGGTCCTTAGTCCATTTTTACAGCCAGGGTATAAGAGGCGGGACGGGGTCTTGCAGGTTGTTTGTTGACTGAGTGAGGCAGGTGTACTGGGTGGGGGAAGAGTACGGCAAATACCTCCTCCCTGTGGGGTAGGAGGGGAGTCGGTTTATACTGCTCAAGAGGACCTGAAATCTGTTAATAGTTACAACATGGGAGAGGGAAGGATGATAAGGGTCTGTTTCTCTCCCATTCCTGCATTCCAAGACACTTCTTGGGTTTTTTCTGTTCTTCTGTCCCTGGGACAGCACATTCCTCCCTCTCTTTATGTTTAGGGCCAATTCTTTGGCCCCTTTTGATACTCTATGGGCTTCCCTGGTGGCTCAGAGGTTAAAGCGTCTGCCTGCAATGCAGGAGACCTGGGTTTGATCCCTGGGTCGGGAAGATCCCCTGGAGAAGGAAACAGCAACCCATTCCAGTATTCTTGCCTGGAGAATCCCATGGACGGAGAAGCCTGGTGGGCTACAGTCCACGGGGTCACAAAGAGTCGGACACGACTGAGCGACTTCACTTTCACTTTTTGATACTCTGCTCATGTCTAACTATCTACCCATTTCCCTTCACAGGCACTTGGGAATCCAGCCTCAAGAGAAAACAGGTGATGGCTGCTCTGGCTTCTTCAGGCTGTGCAGGGGCATCATGGGGCTCTAGGTTCCCTTNGATACTCTGCTCATGTCTAACTATCTACCCATTTCCCTTCACAGGCACTTGGGAATCCAGCCTCAAGAGAAAACGGGTGATGGCTGCTCTGGCTTCTTCAGGCTGTGCAGGGGCATCATGGGGCTCTAGGTTCCCTTTGCCTGCTCCCTGTCGGGGTGCATTTACGGGGGGAGATGAGAGTCTGCGGAACGATAAGGTGGCTTGTTTCAGCATTGTCTGGGTGTTGGCCAGGGAATATTCTTGTCATACTACCACTTGGAGATTTGTTGTATTCTAGAAGAAAGTTAACAAGAAAGTTAAAGGTAATGGCCCCCAAATTAATAGAAGTAGAAAAGCTGCTGAGGGGCTAGCCAGGAGAATCAGGACCAGACATTGGTTCGTGATATTAGTGTTTCTCTAGGTATGAGAAGCAGAGAAGGCAATGGCAACCCACTCCAGTGTTTTTGCCTGGAGAATCCCAGGGACGGGGGAGCCTGGTGGGCTGCCATCTCTGGGGTCGCATAGAGTAGGACACGACTGAAGTGACTTAGCAGCAGCAGCAGCGGGTATGAGAAGAGGTAAGAATTTGGGCTCATAAAAATTTTTACCTGAAACATTTGACTATCTGAAGGCCAATTCTTTCAGATTTTTCCTAGAGCGCAGAGTGTCTTCTTTCTGATCTCCACCCTGAGCTCCTTTCAAGGGATGTCGAAGGTGAGCAGCTTGTGGTGGTCATAATCTTTGTAGAGGCAACTGGCAAGTGCCAGCTTCTGTTCAGCAGGGCCCCTTCATAGCCACACATTTGACCATGCTTTGGGGGCATTTCATGTGGGGGCTGCATCTTGATGGAAAGCTGGAGTGATGTTGGGGCTCATGGTTCCACTGACAGTGATTCTTAGCTGATCTGGTTCTTTCTGGTGGGAAGTTAATCCAAACACTAACAATGTTTTTTGTTACACACATGACTGATGTAAAACTCTGCAACAGCTTTATTCTGGTTAGTGCTTGCCTTGTATTTTTTTCTTAACATTTGCTTTGCTTTATATTTGTCTCTTGTAGGTTGCAAAGCACTGAATTTTGCTTAATTCCATTTGATGATCTCTGCTTTTTAGGGGGTGAGTTTAATGCCTTTGAGTTTCCCTGGTGGCTCAGACAGTAAAGAATCTGCCTGCAATGCAGGAGACCCAGGTTTGATCCCTGGGTCAGGAAGATCCCCTGGAGATGGGAAAGTCTACTGTCTTCAATATTCATGCCTGGAGAATTCCATGGACAGAGGAGCCTGCCAGNCAGTAAAGAATCTGCCTGCAATGCAGGAGACCCAGGTTTGATCCCTGGGTCAGGAAGATCCCCTGGAGATGGGAAAGTCTACTGTCTTCAATATTCATGCCTGGAGAATTCCATGGACAGAGGAGCCTGCCAGGCTACAGTCCGTGGGATCAAAAAAAGAGTCGGACACGACTGAGCGACTTGACACTGTAATGCATTTATGTGGTTTTGATTACTCATGTTTTTGGACTTGGTTTACTGTGTACTTTTTGATAGTCTATTTGCCATGCTCTTTGCTTATCTCTTTAACCTTCCCTCCTGACACTCACATTGATCACATTTATTTCACCCTTTTTCCCCTTCACTGGTTTGGAATTTTGCTTTTTAATTCTGTTCCTTCTGTGATCCTTATAAGGTCTTAGCGTCCGGAGTATAAAGCATGAAGTCAAAAGAATTCTCCACCTTTTTTTCTCTAGTGTCAGTCACCCAGATTCTTTGCTAATGTTGTGTGCTTATATTTTACCTCTCATTTCTAAGTGTTTGAGACAGGAGGAAAGAGTTTCTGCATCAGCTTAGTTCTTTGTATTGGCCAGAAGTCTATTTTCCTTTATATCAACTGACTTTCTCTCCCCAGCCCATCTCATGACTGGTAACAGAGAAGTTTTAAGTTCCATCGGTCCCTGAGTTTGTCTTCCACTATCGTGTTATTGTCCTTGGGTGTCCATCTAAGCTCTGGGTTGCACACACACCGTGAACATCCAGAGTGTGGCAGGGGAGCACCTGACCTTGACAGGGAGCTGCCACCACTCAGCTGGCCTTCCCACCCTAGGTTAGCATAGGTGTGGCTCTGGGTCTCATCTCCACCTTCAGACAGACCAGTGCTCTGCCTTCCTCAGTCAGCATCCCTACATTTGTGGAGGGCGCAGGAGAACCCGTTTTTGCCACGTGGATTCGGAGTCTATAGACAGCCTGTGGGCTGCTCTGAGTAGATGTGCTCTTGTGGCCACATTGATGCTCCTGCTCCCTGGCCTACCTTGGGGTCTCTGTGTCTCTTTGGGGAGGATTCTGCCACCTGCCTGTTTTCTGAAGCCCAAGCCCTAAACTTCTCTCAGAATCCCAGTGCTCTTGGGGCCAGACCTGAATGTATGTGGCTGAGATCCAGGAGCATCCAACTCCCCGCTTCTCCCTGGACCACTTCTCTTTCCATCCCAGAGAGGTTTGTTTGGGGGTAGGTGTGCCTGGGTGTCCACACCTGCCCTGAGAAAGATGTGTAGTAAGGGCAAGGGTGCCCCATAACCATGCTGTCTTGCGAGACTTCATTGTCTGAACACTCAGAAGCCTGTATACAAGTGCTGCGTCCTATCTGCCTGTATGTGGTCTCTCTTTCCTGGGGAAGTTGGGGTGGTGCACGTCATCAGCACACATTTGGGTACACATGTGCAAAGTGCACACACACAGTGGTACACACACTCGTATTCTGACCACTGTATCCTGGATTCTAAGTCACGTCTAGAAATTGAAAGGTGTTTAGATCAAGAATAAACCTTGATTTTCCAAACAATAAATAGAATTAGAGCTATATTCCTTAGAGTTTTCCTTTATGCCATATCCAAGAGGATAAGGGCAACTTCATTCTGCCCAGAGGCACATACATTGTCTCTGACCCCTTCCTGCGGGCTTTGGGGAGTCATTCAACCATTCAGATGTGGGGTGAGTGGGGGCAGAAGATCCACCAGGAGAGGCCTCAACTCATGACGTCCTTTGTCCTAGGCTTGTGGGGGAAGTGAGAGGTATAGACATACGTAATGCTGAAGCTTCTATTACACTGGTCTCAAAGAAGCAAGTACAGAATTTGTGTCTGAAATTGAGCTGGCTTTAATAAAGTCTATAGTGCATGGCACTGGCTTAGTAGTTAGGCATAATGTGGGAGCCATGTGTGATGAAAAAAAGACAGAGAAACCAAACACTGCATGATCCTGTTCATACGTGGAATCCACAAACATTGAATTCATAGAAACAGAGAGTAGATTGGTGGTTACCTGGGGCTTGGAAGTGGTGGAAATGAGGAGATGTTGGTCAAAGGGTACAAGGCTAGTAAGATGAATAAGTTCTGGGGAGCTATTGTACAGCATGGTGCATATTGTTAAGGATACTGTATGGCATATGTAAAAGTTGCTAAGAGAGTAGATCTTAAATTTCTCACCACTAGTGGAAATATTTGACCTATGTGAGGTGATGGAGGTGTATCTTACTGTGGTAACCATTTCACAATATATATGCATATTAAATTATTAGGTGGCACACCTGTAACTTACACAATGTTGTTTATCAATTACATCCCAATAAACCTGGATAAATGAATGAATGGATGATGGCTTGTGTTTCCTAGAGCTCCGAAGAAGCAGGAATTTGTTACATAAAAATGTGGATGGAACTGAGCAGGGTGACTTCATAGATGATTTAAAATGGAGCTGATATACCAAACACATTTATAAATCATGACTCTCAAATTTGGAGCATCTAACCAAGCTCTCACTTTGAAACTGGGCCTCAGCTTGTTTTCTCCATGGTCTTCCAGCACGGGAGAGGCAAGGATATGGTTCCGACTGTGCTTCTCTCACGTATCTGCAGGGTCAAGTGGTCTGGTGGGACCGCATTAGCTGCCAATTCATTTGTTTTGATCCACTCAGCCCCATGTCTCTGCAGATGATGAAAACCCAGGGCATGAATGACTAGAGATGAGTTTGTCATCTGCGTGTCCCGCTCCTGGCTGCAGGAGCCTGCTGGCTGTATCTCTGCCTGGTGAGGGAGCCGGGCCCTGTAGGCAGGGGCAGCTGCTCCTGCGGCCACGGGGGAGCTCTCAGCACAGTACTTCCTTGGAAAAGTGATTCTATTTTCAAACACTGGCACGGACTCTTCCTGATGGCAATGCTTCTAATTAGTCTGAGAAAACAAATAGCTCTTCTATCAGGGGAAAATTTTTGAGTGGCAGCTAGTTATCACCCTGTAGCCCCAGCTGCTGAGTCAGTCTTGGGCACTTTTATCTTGCTGAGGAGCTTCCTGGGCCTCACTCTGTACCTGCTGCCTCAGCTCCTGCTTCCACTCACAGATAACCTTTGCCATACCTGCATCAACTCAGACCCTATTTTTTCCTCTCCTGAAGGATGGTGTGATGAGTAAGTTTACACGTCAACTTGGTTAGGCCATGTTGCCCAAATATGTGGTCAGACGCCAGCCTGGATGATGCTGTGAAGATATTTTTTAGATGAAATTAACATTTGACTCTGAATAAGGCAGATGACTCTCTAAAATGTGGGTGGGTTTCCTCCAGTCAGTTGACAGCCTTGGGAGAAAAGACCAAGGCCCCTAGAAGAAGAGAAAATTCTGCTCCAGACCGAGGCTGCAGCATCAGCTCTTCCCTGGGTCTCCAGGCTACTGCCTGGTCTGCAGAGTGTAGACTGGTCAGTTCCGACAGTTTTGTTGTTCAATCACTCAGTTGTCTCTGACTCTTGGTGACCCCACGAGCTGCAGCATACCAGCATTCCCTGTCCTTCAGCATCTCCTGGAGCAATAGCATAAGCCATTTTCTTAAAACAAATATTCCCCCATCCGTATACATGACACACACACCTATAGGATACACACACACACATTTTTGACCCATTGGTTTTTAGGAATGTGTTGTTGAGAGAGTCAATTCCTAGGCAGGTTGATAAGTCTGGGGGTCCCCGAGGAGAGAGGGGATCTGGGGTTCTTGAGGAGGAGATAGGGGTCTGGAATTCTCAAAGAGGAGGAAAGGACAAACATCTTTTTTTCCTCTACATTCCATAGTCTTAGTCACATAAAACGTTTTTTTCCTTAAGCCCAGAACTGATGACTACACAACAAACAATTCAGCTTAAACTCTGTACCAAGGATTATTTAACAACAATGTATCCTGCTTGAGGACAGTTTTTCCTTCCAGAAAAACTTCTGGCTAACCCTGTTATCTTAAAATGTAAATTATGGGAGTGGGTCCTTTGATTTATTGTAATAATCAATTAAAAAGTATATAACTCCCTTGCTAATACTAGCTGGGGCAGGGGGGGGGCACTCTCCGTCCCCCTTCTGATGACTATCAGAAGCGTTCTCTGTCCCTTTTTATACTTTAAATAAAACTCTGCTACACAAAAGCTCTTGAGTGATCAAGCCTGGTCCCTGGTCCTGAAGTTAAAGCTTCTTCGGAGATCACGAATCCGACATTTTTCACCATAAGCTATTATTGTTTAATTTCCAGATATTCCAATTTTTTTTCCTTTTCTTTATTTCTAGTTTTATACCATTGTGGTTGGAAAATACACTCGGTATGATTTTAATCGTCTTTCATGGTCGTTTTGTGACCTAATATACGATCTATTCTGGAGAGTGTCCCATCTATGCTTGAGAAGAATGTGTATTCTGCTGCTGTTGGATGGAATGTCTGTTAGGTTTTCTGTCTGGATGAGCCATCCACTTTTGGAAGTGGGTATTGAAGTCTTCTTCTATTATGGATTTTGTTTTCCTCCCTGGAGATTCCTTATCCCTGCTTAATTTATTTAGGTGCCTTTTCATTGGGTGCATCCATAGTTACAGTTGTTGTATCCCCTGGACAAATTAATTCCCTTATCATTAGGTAATGACTCTGCTGTAGTTACCATTTTCCTTTTTTGGCTAAACATTTATCTTGTCTGATACTAGCAGAGCCACCCCTGATGTCTTTTGGTTTTCATTTAGGTGGAATGTATTTTCTATCCCTTTTCTTTGAGCCCAAGTGTCCTTGATGCTGAGATGAGTCTCTTGTAGGTAGTCCCCTCATGTAGGGGACTGTTTGGCTTGTGGTGAAGGTGGAAAGGACCATCTGGGATGACAGAAGGTGGCTTTCATGGGCTGTGGGGGAATTTGCTGCTCCTAATGCCTCACTCACTGTCCCTGGAAACCTCAGGATCTGGGACATGAAATCTGGTTGGAGAAGAGCCCTCTCAGTCTATACACTTGTCCATCTGATTCATCCTATTACCCTTGGTTCCACTTACCTTCTCCTGAAAGGCAGGAATTCCTGTCCAGCTGGCCAGATTGGAGCCCTTGATACAGCCATGGTTGATTCTTCTGTCATCAAAGCATAAAAGCTAATGTGCATTTGTGAATGCTCTCTTTCTCTCTCTCTCTCCACCTCTTCTCAATCTTCTGCTCCTCTGTCTTGGATTAGAGAGAGCAGACCCTGTGCCCTGGGTTACTTAAGTAACTTTCCTGTTCACTTTTATTTTTGTCTGTCCGTCACCTCTTTGGGGGACTGTCCTTTCATCCCCAGTATGTGGTTCGTGTACCCATCTCAGGAGCGGGTTGGGTGCATGCTTGGGCTTGGCCAGGGAGAGTGCGGCATTCTTCAGCCACAGTGATTGGCTCAGAGATGAAACATGACCCAAATCAGGACCATCAGAGCCAACCCCAGGATGCTGCCAAAAGTATTGGGGGAAGTGTTCCTTTCTCTTTCAGAGATGGCTGGAGCTGAGGACCAAGGGAGTCTGAGGTTGCTGGGAGCCCTCTTTGTCAGCAGCTGGAGGGAGCATCCTGAGGATGAGGGTCCAAACAGGAAAGAGAGGAAGGGGGTGGAAAGGAGAGAGGGAGACAGGGATGAGGATGGGGGGAGAGAAGGGGAGAGGAAGAGATGATAAAGCCAATATATTCCACCCTCGCTTTTTGTCCTAGTTTGTGTTTTCTTAAACTGGTCTGTGTCCTGAGTAAAGCTCCCTGTGTCCCCGTCCAGCTTCCCCAGTGAGGCTTCCGCCTAGATTGCTGACGGTCTGTGCTCTCAGTTCGACTGTGTTCTGCTGCATGTGTGTTTCTGCTTGGGATCAGGTTTGGTGGAGCCAAGCCTTCTGGTTTCCTGCTTTAAGTCCCTCTAATGCTGTCAGAACTCTCCCTGCCCTCCACCCCCCAACACATCTCACTGACCTTTCCCAGGAGCCCGCAGGAGCACCCTTCCCCTTTCCACTTGCATGGAGGGACCGAGAGTCCCCCAGAGGCACTGGGGCAAGTCCCTTCTCCTTAGTCATGCTCCCTGCAGCCTCTACCCAGGGGCCTGCACCCCAGGCAGAGGGGCAGGGTCAGCCCTGTGAGAGGAAGGGACATGTGGGCTTTTGTCACAGCTGTCCTGCAACTTCCCGTGTGGTCAGGACCTGGTTGCCTGTTCTGCCTCCCAGTGTCTACCTTGGAGGCTTGGGATCCACAGCCTCGGAGAGCTTTCTTATAACATCTGTCATTCTCATCTCATCCATCTGGATGTAGAGGAATCACGTTTGGCCTTTGGCAGTTTCTGGGCAGTCTGCTCTTTGGTACAGCTGCCAGATGGCTGTGAGGGACTCCAGGGGACCTGTGTCTGGGGCTGAAGACACATTCTCTGAGTGTAGCTGGAATGGGTGTGGCAGGCAAGAGCCCCTAGGACAGGGTGACTGACCTGCTGAATTTCTGCCTGGCCGAGGGACAGTCAACCC
>SJYV01041997.1:0-18301 GCA_006410875.1 Neotragus pygmaeus
TGTGACCCTATAATCCCATTCCTGGGCATATATCCAGAGAAAAAGATGATCTGAAAGGATACATGCACCCCAATGTTCACTGCAACACAGCTTACAGTAGCCAACACATGGAAGCAACCTAAACATCTATCGATAGAAAGTGGATTTTGTGCCTGAGCGCATGCTAAGTTGTTTCAGTCGACTCTTTGTGACCCACAGACTGTAGCCCGCAGGCTCCTCTGTCCACGAGATTCTCCAGGAGAGAATACTGGAGTGGGTTGCCATTTCCTTCTCCAGGGAATCTTCCTGACCCAGGGAAGGAACCTGTATTTCTTACGTCTCCTGCACTGGTATGCGGGTTCTTTACCACTCGGGCCACCCAGGAAGCCCCAAGAACATGTGGTACATATATGCAATGGAATATGACTCAGCCATTAAAAACAATGAAATAATGCCATTTGTGGCAACATACATGTACCTAAAGATTGTCATACTGAGTGAAGTAAGTCAGGCAGAAGAGAAATCTTGTATAACATCCCTTATATTTGGAATCTAAAAAGAAATGATACAATTGAACTTACTTACAAACAGAAAGAGATGCACAGATTTAGAAAACAAATTTACGGATGCCAGGGGGACGGGAAAGTTAGAGGCTTCTTAAGGTCATGTACACACTATTGAAAATGGATACCAACAAGGACTATTGTATAGCACATGGAACTCTACTCGATGTTATGCGCCAACCTGGATGGTAGGGGGACTTAGAGAGAATCGATACATGTATATGTATGGCTAAGTCCCTTTGCTGTTCACCTGAAACTATCACAACAATATTGTTAATAGGCTATACTCCAATACAAAATGAAAACTTTAATTAAAAAAAAAACCAACAGATCCGGCAATTCTGCAACCTGATCACCCATGGTAGTCTTATGTGCCAACGGGAGAACCCAAGATACATAAGACAGGACTCAAACAACTCCGGGGTCAAACCTAGAGGAGTCAAGCTCTCAAGCCTGGCTCAATATATTGAGAGCATTGGCTCAATACATGATCATCACTAGCAATTTTAGTTTGACAAACCGACTTCAGAATGACAAATAAAGGTTTAAAGAAAAAACAAACAATAAATTGCCAAACTTCATCTAATACTCCAGTCAGGTTAACGTACATGCAAAACTTACAAGTATTTACTTAATTGGAAATTAAAGAAAAGCATGCCCTAAAAATGAGGAAACTGTTTTATCCTACATGAAGTTAAACTATAAAGCCGGCTTGATAAAAATATCTTCAGAATTCTGTTTTTAAATAAAACCTTCTACTGGGAAACTTTTATTCCTCTGTGTCTTTCAGACTTAAATGTTCTACCAGATCCTCCTAGGATGGTCTGTGTATGTGTGTGCTTGTATGTATGGGTTTTAGAAATCTGACCTCTTCCATGCTACTTAAAAAAAAAAAAATTTCTGGCTGTGCTGGGTCTCTGTTGCTTTGACTGGGTTTTCTGCAGTTGCGTCTCTCTAGCTGTGGTGCCCTGACTTCTCATTATAGCGCTTTCTCTTATTGTGGAACATTGGCCTCCAGCTGTGTGGACGGGCTTCAGTAGTTGCAGCGGGCGGGCTCACCGGGTCTTAGTTGCTCCTGGCATGGGGACATCTTCCTGAACCAGGAATCAAACCAGTGTCCCCTGCACTGGCATGCGGAATCTTATCCACTGTGCCACCAGGGAAGTCCCTCCTTGAGCCTTTAGTTTACTTCTCAACCTTCCCCTCAATCCTGCTTTTAAAAACAGCATTTACACAATATATTGCATACGAATTTGCTCATTTGCTTATTGTTTATCCCCATTCTCAATCCCACCGCCAGCTTCAAGAAAATGTATTGCCATACCCCAGACCCTGAAACAGCGCCTGGTACACAGACGGTACCTGGATAAGTAAATGTGCTTGGCAGGCTGGAAAGAACGAGTAAATGTAAAAATAAGGCTATGGTCTACTTCTAGGTCAGAAGCTCTTCAGACTTCGTTTGAGCGCCACCTCTCGGAAGCCAATTTGGTCGAGAAAAAAGAAAGTGAATCAAAGATTCTTAACGAAAAAAATAAAATTTTAAAATGGCGGAAGGTAGCTTGCCGGAAGAGCAGGGAAAAACAAGACTAACAACTCCTCCCTAGAATGACGCCGGACTGTCAGGAGGAAGCGTAGACGAGCGGTGTTCAGCAAAACGGGCCCTCCTGCAGCCGATCTAGGCAGAAGCGTTCCACACGGGTGGGTGCCAGAAACCTGCGGGACCTGGGCGCGTTTCCGGTGCTGGCGGCCGCAGACTGTGTTGAAGCGCCGGTAGCAGGAGGGTTGGTGAGAAGAGTTCGGGATTCTGAGAGGAAAGGGAAACGAGTGCAGTCTGGGAAGGAGGAGGTGAAGAGGTGGGACTTGTTCGGCTTAGAGAGCTGGACGGGGAATCGGATCGGAGGCAAGCGCCTGACTACTGGTCCAAACCTGTCAGCTCACGTCCAATGCCACGTGGACTTACCTTTGCCGGTGGCTGCCTTTCCGCGACTGTATTGGTTGTGTCTTGTTTCTGGGCAGCAATAAATGACTCACTCTAGTACTCTTGTCTGGAAAATCCCATGGACAGGGGAGCCTGGCGGATTAAAATCCACAGGGTCGCAAAGACTGGGACACGACTGAGCGTGCACCTACAAGTGAGAGCTCTGTGTGGCGGTGTGTGTCCATAGACACTGTTTGTGGCGCTTTAGTCCCATTTTCTCCTGGGGAGTCGTGCTTATCTTAAGCTTCTACTAGGAGTTCTCCACCAGATTTGGGGCTTTGTCTTTTTTTCTTGGAGGTGCAGGGTGATTATCATTTAAGAGATTTTCTTTGCTCTTATTGAGTGCTAGGCCCTGTGGCTAGGTAGCAGGACAGACACAGAAGCAAACCATCCTGTATAGATGCAGCAGGCCAGTGGAAAGACAGATAAACAGAAAATTGAAAATTATTGTTACAGTGCTAAAGTACAGGAAGAGAGAGCCAGAAATTGCCAGAGGGATTGTCTTTCAAGATAAGAGGACTCCTTTCTCATCTTGTGGAGAAGGATCAGTTTCTGAGCCCAATCTTCTCTGTAAAAGGAAAAGTCTAGAATCGGTTCTCTGTAGGCTTCCTTCCAGCGTGATGCCACATGTCAGATATTACTCATGGTTTTAGTGTTCCCACAATCCGCCATTTATTGGTTAGTCAGACTATGCTTTATGTCTCATGACATAGCATAAGTTGCATAGGGTTGGGTGATCTGGATTTTGGTCCTCATTCTGGTGCTCTGAATCTGTTTCCTCATTTGTAAAAGGAAATTGTAATGAAAGAATCTCTAATACCCCTTCTAGGTCTAAAACCATGACTGTGGCAGTAGGTCAAACCACATTTCAGACTGCCCTTTACATTATCACTGTGGTTTCCCTCATCTGGAAAGATAGTGTCTTTTTAAAAATCTCCTGCCTTAGTTCTGCCACAGTATTGGGTACACAATACTGTGTTAGTTTGAAAACTGGCTCCTGTACACAGAAGGAAAGGAAGACAAAAGAAAGGCCAACCACTCACACTGGTATGTGGCAGGTGTAATGAGCAACAGAGTTTGAGGCCTGTCTTGGGTGGTTGCAAGATGAGTAGGTCTCTGCTCTTGTCCACCAGAATTTTAAAATTATATATAGAGGCCTTAACTAGGTACAGTCACGGTTCAGTTCAGATGGTCTCAACAACCCCTTCCTCTCTCAAGGCTGCTGTCCTTGGAACAGCCCCTAATGTGAGGACAGTAGGCAGAGTGTAAATCCCAAGGACAGGGGTGGGGGTGAGGAGCTTGCAGTTGCTGGGATCAGCTGGAGTGTCAACTGATGGTCAAAACCTCCTCCAACACTCCATCCCTTGTGACCAGCCCTGACAATCTCACTTCCTCTCCTGCAGGGTCAGAAGTGTGCCCTGAGAAGTCAGCAAGTGTTTCTGCCACATGGAGGTGGCTTGTTTGGCAGCTATCTGACTGCAGTGGAGGCAGATGCCACAGCAACAATATAAAGGCACATGCAAGAGAAAAGACAGATTAAGATGATTCTCAAATAACAGTTTTCTCCATCAAGAGCCCCATAATTTGAACCATTGATTTACTAAGTCCTCTTATGAGGCAGTAATAATGTCCAAGGCTATTCTGTTTTAGAGGACAACTTTTCTCATTAAAGATTATTTTAGTATTCTGTTAAGATTTGCTTTGCACACGTCATTTAAGACTTGGTGGTTGAACTGAGTAAGGGTCTGTCTGTCTGTTTTAATGTCCTCCGGGCCAATGGAGGGGACCAAGATGGTGACTCTATCCATGGGATTCTCCAGGCAAGAATACTGAAGTGGGTTGCCATTTCCTCCTCCAGGGATAGGCCCTAGGAGCACCAACGTTTCTAGAGACAGTGGACTGGTGGTAGGGTGCTCATCTGCTACAAATGGACAGGTCATTTAGTCATTGTGAGGGTTTGAGCCATGGCAGAGGTGGGTTCAGTTCGGTTCAGTCGCTCAGTCATGTCTGACTCTTTGTGACCCCATGAATCACAGCACGCCAGGCCTCCCCTGTCCATCACCAACTCCCGGAGTTCACTCAGAGGTGGGTAGATGGAACTTCTTCTTAACAGCCCCTTCAAAGGAAGGGAAGTTCTTTCCATGATGTGCTGTTCCTTTGTGAGAAGCTCTTCCCAGGGGAGCATTGTGTACAGTGCTAGAAGCTGTTGCTTTGTGGGGTATATTGGAAGAGGGTTTCTGCCCTCTTCCAGAGCTGGAACCAAAATCCTAGGGGTACTCTCCTTCTCTGCCACAGTGCCCAACTCAGACCTTCCGGAATTGTAGGTACATCTAACTCAAATGGTAGCCCAGCTTGGGAAGTGCCCAGAGCTTTAATTTGCTTCACTAGTATTTTTTGCCATCTCAAAGGCAAAATAATCTGCTGCTCTAATAAGACTGCTGCTATAATCCCCAGTCCCACGTATGCCTTGTCTTTACCAGGTGATATAAGGGATGGAGGCACTGTGCCAGGTGGGGAATAAAATTCCTCCAAAACCCCCAAATTTCTACAAAGCTTTGTACCTGTTTCACGGTCTTAGGGGTTGGATAAGCTTGTACCTTAACAGTGACAACTTCTGGGACAATTTATCTGACCAAAGGACTGCCAAAAACTTTACCAAGGTGTCTGGGCCTTGAATTTTCTGTGAATGCACTGCCCACCTTCTCCCTCATAGATGTTCCAACAAAGCCTGCAGAGTGTCCCACAGCAGGGGCAAGTCATCACATGTTAACATTGTCATATCATTGATGTAATGGACCTGTTTTATCGAAGTGGGGAAAGGAAACAGGGACAAGTCTTGGGCTATCACCCTTTGGCATGTGGGGTTGTGCAGGTAGCCATGGGGAAGTCCTTGAAACGTCCATTACTGCCCCCCTCACATGAAGGCAAATTGATCTTAGTTGTCAGTAACTTATGCTTGTAAAAAGTTTTCCATAAATCTCCTTGAAGTTGAAGCACATTTAAAAAATAATAATTTCTTTTTCACTGTACCAGATCTTCATTTCTGCATGCAGGCTTTCTCTAGTTGCAGTGAGCGGAGGCTATTCTGGTTGTGGTGCTTGAGCTTTGCGTTGCAGTGACTTCTCTTTGGAGCATAGGCTCTAGGGTATGCAGGCTCTGTAGTTGCGGTACGTGGGCTCAGTACTTGTGACTCGTGGGATCCGTAGTTGTGTTGCGCAGGCTCAGTTGCCTGTGGCATATGGAATCCTGGACCAGGGATCGAACCTGTGTGCCCTACACTGGCAGGTGGATTCCTCTACCATTGGACCACCGGGGAAGTCCAAGATGAAACAATTTTGCAGAAACAGTTTTGCAAATCATCAGAGTAAAACAATGACTGCAAATGACAAAAAAAACTTTTAAATGGCTATAGCTAAATATCTTATGAGAGTTCATTATAATTCAATTGATAAGGGAATGTGATTTTTTTGGATACACATTTAAAAATTATATTTGATAACATTATACCAAGACATAGCAGAGTTTTAGAAATTTCATACAAATATACCCCAAAGAAAGTTTAACATCACTTCTTATTTGATAATGCGTCCCATATAATTTAATATATTAAATAGGCTAATTAGTTTAATATCTCTCTTTTATAAGGAAAGAGAATATATCTTTTGAATTGTTCTAGAGGTTCTCTGGAAAACCCCAGAGTTAGTTCTAGGTCAACAAAACTTTATTTAGGAATAGATTTTTGGAGAGCTTATCAGAAATACCAAAAGGTTTTAAAACATGATTAAATAGGATCTTAGGTCACTGTGAATTAATAGTTTTCTATTTAACTTGAGTTACAAAGACTTCAAAGGCAAATACAGAAAGTTACATAATTGATAAAAAAAAAAAAAAACCCCAAACTTAGCCCTTTTAATAGAGAAGACTCATAGAGAAATACACCCCAAAACAAGTAAGAGAAAACTTTCATTCTTTCTCTCTTGAAATTGTAAATCTTACCATGTGTTTGAAATGTAAATATCACAGGAGATAACTAAAACATTGCCCACAGATTGAAGAAAGAAGGTGGGGAGGGGTGTGGAAACAGTCTGCTAGAGGACCCCCCTCACACAAAATCTAGTCCTCAGCTTCCATCAAAGGCAAATACAAAAAAAAATTTGTGAATCAAAGACCTGAGAAAAATAACATGAAGCACAAGAAATTTTGATAAAACACAGAATCTTTTTCTAGGTAAGTCACTCAAAAGGTAAAGAAAAGCCTCTTACAATCCAGTAAGAAACAGACCAGTAGTCCAGCAAAACTTGGTCCTTTGAGCACATGAAAGTTGTTTCAGCTTTCATAAGTACACTATTGATATCAAAGCTTATTTTTCTTTAGGCCAACTAAATAGAGCTTTTTTACAAATTGATTTTGACAATACTCTCTGGAGATAGAAAAATGTATATATCACCTATATATATAACTTACATCCATAGACATATGAAATACAGACAGACACAAACAAAGAATCCATAGCTGTCTCTCCAAAACTTTAGCCATGAATCAGGTATCCATTCACATGGCTAAAGCCTTTTACTAATATTTGTAGAGAAGACTTTAAAAATTTGGGAATTTCCTGGCGGTACAGTAGTTAGGACTCCATGCTTCCACTGCAAGGGGCATGAGTTCAATCTCTGGTTGGAGAACTAAGATCACTCAAGCCTCGCAGCATGGCCAAAAAGGGGTGTTTTTTTTTGTACTTGCCTTTGATGGACGCTGAAGACTAGATTTTGTGGGAGGGCGGTCCTATAGCAGACTGTGTTTTCACACCCCTCCTCACCTTTTTTCTTCAATCTGTGGGCAATGTTTTAATTATCTCCTGTGATATTTACATGGTAAATACCAAACACATGGTAAGATTTACAATTTGAAGAGACAGAGAAAGAGTGCAAGTTTTCTCTTAGACGTTTTGGGGTGTATTTCTCTATTATCATAAGTCTAGGGTAATTACTGATTAAAATTTTTCTTTGTAGTAGGGGTTGGACAGCGTCGAGTGCTTCATCTGTTTCACTGTCAATCGCCAACAACATCCTCCCCTTTGTGCTTCTCGCTTTCCCAAGGATTCTGTCTCTTGGTGTGCTAATCGGGCTTTGTCACAGCACTTGGACGTTAATCTGCAGCAGCTTGTGCTCTCCTAGCTTTGCTACGTTGGAGAAGGAACTGGCAACCCACTCCAGTGTTCTTGCCTGGAGAATCCCAGGGAACAGGGAGCCTGGTGGGCTGCCGTCTCCGGGGTCGCACAGTCAGACACGACTGAAGCGACTTAGCAGCAGCAGTAGCAGCAGCTTTGCTACATAAAAGCTAAGGTCTCCAACTTGTCAGCCTGCTCTTTTACCTTGTCTCCCAGCCCCAGAGCTGGCAGAGCAGTGGATACCTGCATGTTCTTCTCTAACCTCAGCTCTTCTTCCAGCTAACTCAAGCTTCAGCCTCTGGAGCGTCTGTGGCCAGTGGCTTGCCCGCTGTGGCGGCCATTCGTTTCTCTTCTTTGTTGCCTGTATAGTTTCTCTAACAAACATGTTACAGTGGCCAGGGTTTTCGGGGCATCCCTGTTCTCCTGTAGTGGTCCACAAGCATCAGACATACAGGCCACCTTCCCCACATGGAGGTAGATGTTCAGCTTGGAGTTCCTCTAGGGATGCTTCTTTCTCAAGGCCCATTTCTTCAGGGTCTTGGCTGGCTCCCCAGTTGTTAGTTCACAAATTGGCCCTGTACGTAGAGGGCAAGGAGAGACCAAGAGGCAGACCGCTCTAGGTTGGAAGGTGGCAGTTTTAATAAGACAGGGAACATACATGTGAGGCTTCTCTTGGCTGGTTGCATTGTACCCACCCACCAGAATCTAAAATTTATATAGAGGCCTTAACTGGGTTCAGTCACATGTTCTGTGCAGATGGTCTCAATAACACCTTACCTCTCTCAAAGCTGCATCCTTGAATGGCTCCTGCTATGGGAACAGTGTACAGAGTGTATATTCCAAGGACAGGGGCGGGAGTGAGGAGCCTCTGATCGCCTGGGTCCAGACTGAGGGTGAACTGGCAGTCACATCCTCTTGATGTGGAAGAAGAAATCAAATGAAATAGCACTTATAACCCCGGCTTTTCGACCCTTCTCCACTCCGGGATATTAATTCATAGATGGGGGGACTGAGGTGGAATTAGGTTTATACTAGAGAGTCCTGGAATTGATGTCACAGATTTAAAGCAGCTTTGTGGGATAATCTGCTTGAGAAGGATAATGATGTAGGCAGGATATTCAGTGTTGCTTCATCCCTCCACCTGCCTATCCCCAGGACCATGGCCAGCAGCGAGCGCACCTTCATTGCCATCAAGCCCGATGGAGTCCAGCGAGGCCTCGTGGGAGAAATAATCAAGCGTTTTGAGCAAAAGGGATTCCGTCTTGTTGCCATGAAATTCATGCGGGTAAGTGGACTTCATTCTTGCTGTTTCTATTACTTCATAGAAATAGGGGAACACCGTAGGTCAGGCTCTCTCTTTCTCCCTTCAGATCATTTTAGACTTCTCCATTTAGGGTGAATAAATGTCCTGAAATGGTGGCCTCTCCACTGAGTCTCGGAATAAAGCGAGTTATTCAGGACTTTCAGAAGTAGCCTCCCTTTTCTCTTGGCAGTGCAGAGTTCCACATATTACTGTAGCACAGTGATTTCTGACTCAAAGCCCTGGGCCTGTTTGAGTGGCTGATCTTGAGCTTCCTGAGCAGATCATTTTAGAGACTCCCCGACCCTCACCTTTGCCCCCATGCCCCCACCATTTGAGGCGAATCGTTTTTCAGCAAGGAAGTCTTTTTATCGTTGTTTACCACCTGCCTAGTGTCTAGCATGTATTAGGCGCTATCCGGGCATATAGGGGAAAGCTGTGCCTGTGCCCTTGGGGAGGCCCACCTGAAACCGAGAGCAGACACCCTTGCAAGATACCTGCAAAGCAATATTTCAAAAACTCCAAAGGATTGATTGGCCAAGAACCCTTCTTCAAACAGACCTGGGAAATAACTTAAATTCTCAAAGCAAATACATTAGGGGATCATCTTTTTTTCCCCTATTAAGAGTCAACTTTAGTGAATGAATCAGAGAAAAAGAGTCAACTTTGGACTTTCCCAGTGCATTTTATTTTTTAGCTGCGCTGCATGGCTTGTGGGATCTTAGTTCCCTGACTAGGGAATGAACCTCGGCCCTGGCAGTAAAAGCATTGAATTCTAGCCACTGGGCTGCCAGGGAACTCCCCATCCAGTGCACTTTAAATTTAGTTTGATTTGCACTATGGTTCCTATATGATGTTTTAGAAAGAATGTGTTAATATAAAAGGGAGCAGACTGCTGTTAATGCTGAGGGGATAGCATGATAGAATGATTAGAACCAGGTATTGGACTAGCAGTGCTTTCCAGAGAATTTGTATATTGAATTAGGTTTTGAAGGTAAAGTGAAATCAAAGTGTTATTGATCAGATACTTACCATGTGTTGGGCACATGTGTTTTCTCACTAGCTCTCATGACAACCCAAAGAAGTATTTATTTCTATTCCCATGGTTGTTAACGATAAGGAAGCTATCTGAGGCTTGGAGAGTTTGAGTAACGTGTGATTACCCAGTCGGTGACGTAGCTAGGATTTTCACGCAGGGCTCTCTGACCCATAAGTGCATACATTTTGTCCTTTAGACTGTTTCCTATCAAGGGCTTGGACTTGGTGAAGAATGGGAGAGGGGATAGCTGCCATGAGCCTACAGGTTATTTAAATCTGATGTGAAGGAAAACTTGAGTTCCCTCCCACTTCCCCCACCACACACACAAAAAGCCAGCACCAATTAATAGAATTAAAAGAATGTTGGTAAGGGAAGGTCATCAGGAGACAGTCACTGCAAGTCTCCCATATGGATTGAAGGGATGGGTCAGGATGAATACTAACGGGGTGATGATGTGGCTGTGTAATTTTACTTTGGCAAGAGATGATCAATGGGGCTGAACGATAGCATGTTCAGGATGTGCTTTTTGGCAGCAAATCCCCACGTTTGTGTGTATCACTGAACCGTGCAGCATTCTGTACGAAGCAGTACTACAGAACTGGGAAAACTAAGGGATCTCATTAGACCCTTAAGGAGCATGTAAGTGGTAGCAAAGAGGAAACACAGGTGAGTCGAGTTGGCATTGCTAAGCAGATGGTTTGCTCTCTATAACTAGTCTGATTTGTTCCCAGATACTAGCCTTGCAACGTGAAAGATTTATTCTTTAGTAAAATGACTTATTGTTAGATGGCATGCGCTTTTGGGTGGTTTGCAATACCTGTGGAAATTGCATGGTCACTGCACTGGGCCTTTGTTATTTTTTAAATGTGATGAGAAATGGTCTGATTCAATTTGCTTTTCATCCAATGCTGAGACCACCTCCCTCTAACATTTTAGTTGAGGCTTGTTTGGGAATGGAAATTCATTGTATTGTTAGTTTTCCTGTCTAAAATACCATGGCTGGATTCAGTTCTAATGTTCTGTAATTTTATGCTGATAGTCAAGGACAATAGGGGGAAATTGGTACAAAGCTGGAGCACTTATAGTCCCTGTCACTTCTTCCTTTTGGTAAGTTGAGTGAATTAGATTCTAATAGAACAAGTGAGCTGAGAGCTCACATTTTAAATAGCAGGATGGGTGAGTGGGAAATAACTAAATTGCTGGTTCTTAAATAGTTTGGGAATGAAATTTCTTTCTCTATCTTATGGGCTAGGCTTCTGAAGACCTTCTCAAGGAGCACTATATTGACCTGAAGGACCGTCCATTCTTTGCGGGCCTGGTGAAATACATGCACTCAGGGCCAGTGGTTGCCATGGTGAGTGTACATGTTTGGGATGTTGATACAAATGGCTCAGTTGGGAGCAAAGAGTGAATATTGTGATTCCTGCTCCTAATGCCAGGTCTTCATTGATGCAAGGATGCTGAGACTGGGGCATTGGACAATTAGGGTATGAGTTTTCTGACTCACCAAAGGCAAAATACATTTGCTTGGTGAGTTGAAGACTCATATCTGGGAGACATCAGGAGAGATATGCATGATTATAAGCTCCTGGAGGGTAGAGAGATTGTGTCTTATTTATTGTAGTAATTCTTCTCTGAGTATGTATTGGTTGTTATCTTTGTGCCAGGCTCTTTTTTAGACACTTGGGGATATAATCATGAAGGAGACAAAAATAGGTAACTGTTTTCATAGCTTTCCTTGCCTATGTATCCTGAAAAGGGAGGATGGGCAGATAATAAAGAAACCAAAAATCATACATAGCAGCTAATGATTAGTGATGCACAGAAATGAAATAAGATGACACAACAGGAAGTGACCACATTAGATTGAGTGGTCAAGAAACAAGATTTTCAAACTGGGATCTGCATGAGAAGGAGCCAGCTATGCACAAAGTTACAGTGAAGAGCATTCTCAACCAAGAAAATAGCATGTGCAAAGAACCTGGGGTGGGAAACTTTTTGAAGTACAGGAGGACGTTTGGAATAGATGAAACCTGGTGGGTGAAAGGGAAGGTTGGGTGAGATTTATTCAGTGCCAGAGGCAGAGGCCAGATTATGTGGGGCTGTCTTGGCCCTGTACTTCATGACTGCTGGGAGGCTGTAGGAGGTTTTTACACTTGGTATTTTAAAAAGTCCACTCTGGCTGCTGTGTCAAGAATAGATAGTAGAAAAGCAAGAGGAGTGCAGGAAGACCAGTATTCCCAGGGCTGGAACACTCAGATGCCCCATAAATACTTGTTCGATGCATGAATGCCATTTTATGAGAGCCTTTTATTTTCTTTTTGAATTAATAGTTTTCAGATTTTCTGCTGAGATTGATTTTTTTCCTTAACCATATCTTCTTTTGTCCTTGGAGGTCTGGGAGGGACTGAATGTTGTGAAGACAGGTCGAGTGATGCTTGGGGAGACCAACCCTGCGGACTCCAAGCCTGGGACCATCCGTGGGGACTTTTGCATCCAAGTTGGCAGGTAGGGGTTGTTCCATTTTACTCTTTTCCAAAATCCAAGTTAGGTACAGTAAGAATTTGGCTTTCTGCAGCTGAGGGTAGACATGATGCCATATACAGATCCATTTATAATCAGAGTTTATTGTTTCCCTCTTTCGTAATTTGGCTTTTCTTAGTTTGGCTTTGCAGGCCCTCTGCCTTTGGCTATCATCATCACTATGGTTGTGCCTCTGCTGGGAGAGTAGAACCTGGCCAGAGTCTTCCTGAAGGCTCCCACTGCTTGCATTAGTGTTCAGATGGGCTGAACATCAGAGGGCTGGATGTGTGGAGGGAATTCTTTATCCTTACTTTGATGGCAATTATAGGTTTCTTCTTTTGACAAGGAATAATGTACATGGAGCTTTGTTTTTTTTATCCTGCTCTTGTGGCTGTAGGCTTTCTGGCAATGGGAATGAGGGGAGCTTCTGGGCAGTTTAATCCTGGTTTTGGCCATCTCTTTCCCCATCCAGGAACATCATCCATGGCAGTGATTCCGTGGAGAGTGCAGAGAAGGAGATTGCCTTGTGGTTTCACCCTGAGGAACTGGTGAATTACAAGAGCTGTGCTCAGAACTGGATCTACGAGNAATCCTGGTTTTGGCCATCTCTTTCCCCATCCAGGAACATCATCCATGGCAGTGATTCCGTGGAGAGTGCAGAGAAGGAGATTGCCTTGTGGTTTCACCCTGAGGAACTGGTGAATTACAAGAGCTGTGCTCAGAACTGGATCTACGAGTGACTTGGAAGCAGACCACAATGCTCGTCCCATGCTAGTTTTCCTCCCTCCCGCAGGCAAGGACCAGGCCATTGCAAACCCGGTTATTTCTGAGAACTTGCTTTTCATTTGGAGGGAAACTCTTGGAGCTGCGGGTGCTCCATGTACAGTGTTATATGCTATCATCAGATTAAAATGTTTGATCTCAAGGAAAGAGTCACTGAGTTACTTTTGTTGTATTGCTTTGTATTCGTTTTTTAGGTACTTGGCTAATCTAATAGAGTGTAAATACAATATAAATTATTTATATTGGCCTGAGAGATCATACATACACACACATTTTTTTGCCTGTCCCTCTTTTCCCTGCATTCCGTCCATTCTTGGCACTGAGCCAGTCAACAGCTATCTGCCAGGGATCTGCTCGGTTGCCCAAACTGTACTATATACATCAAGGATTCCCTGGAAATAAAAGATATTAATATCTTTCTTGCTCTTGAGAAGCTCTCAGGGATTCAGTGTTTGGGTGAGTGTGAGAACTTGTAACTACTCCAAAACAGAAAAGCTATGTGGATAGTGGGCCTGGATTTCTGAGATGACCTTAAAAGATGCAGGAGTTATTTTGTAAAGAGTTTTGATTTGTTAGGATATTGATTTGGTGGTTTTAACAGAGACAAGATGTATTTGTATGGAAATATATTTATTTATTTATAAGTTCAAACTGGAAATCTAATGTTGATCACTGATTGCAATTAACAATACTGTACTGTATACTTCAAATTTGCTAGATTGGGAAATCTGTGTTCTCATCACAAGAAAGAGAGAGGGAAGGAGGGAGGAAATGGTAACTATGGGAAGCTATGGTTATATTAATTAGCTTGATTTTATTAGCTTGCAGGTAGATAGAGCCACAGGACCAAGTTCTGGCCAAAGAGATGTGAAAAAGTGAAGATGGTAAATTTAAGGTTGTACTTTGCAAAAGAAGAGGTAATCCTACTTCCCGACTTGCTGGAAGCTGGATATAGGGGTGGTAACATCTGTCTTGGATTAGATGGAGGGGACTGAGTCCCTGGACCACCTCAAGGATTAGAGCTTTACGACTATCATCACCTCTATGTGCCATACCTGCTTGGATTCCGCCTTCTCCTCGCCCACCCATCAGTTTTACTGAGGTATAATTGACAAAATTGTAAGATATTTAAAGTGTACAACATGATTTGATATAAGTATACAAACAATATACATTGTGAAAGGATTTATTCCATTGAGGGCCACCTTCTTTTGGAGCACCTGAGGACTAGATGTATTTCTATTTCATGCAAAGAATGGTGGTGTGGGTGGGGGGCGAGAGAGAGTACCAGGACTTTGGGGGAATGAATATGTGTGTAGTAAGACAGGAGGGTTTTGAAACTGCATACCTCATCTCAGGACTTAATGAAGCTCAGGTTTTTTATATCACAGCACAGAAGGAATTCAGCAAGATTTATTAATATGGGATACTTGTGAAGGGTACAAGTGGGCAGGCAAGAGGGCTCTTCCCTGAGAACTAAGTGGGTTTTTTTTAATATCAAAGGAAAAGTGGGGAGGTAGAGAATGAAAGAGGAAACTGAACAGGCTGCATCTTGAAAACAGGACTCCCATCTTGGGCCAGACTCTGGACTTTGAGCTATATGCCCAGTATGTACGGAGAAGGCAATGGCACCCCACTCCAGTACTCCTGCCTGGAAAATCCCATGGATGGAGGAGCCTGGNTCAGTTTTACTGAGGTATAATTGACAAAATTGTAAGATATTTAAAGTGTACAACATGATTTGATATAAGTATACAAACAATATACATTGTGAAAGGATTTATTCCATTGAGGGCCACCTTCTTTTGGAGCACCTGAGGACTAGATGTATTTCTATTTCATGCAAAGAATGGTGGTGTGGGTGGGGGGCGAGAGAGAGTACCAGGACTTTGGGGGAATGAATATGTGTGTAGTAAGACAGGAGGGTTTTGAAACTGCATACCTCATCTCAGGACTTAATGAAGCTCAGGTTTTTTATATCACAGCACAGAAGGAATTCAGCAAGATTTATTAATATGGGATACTTGTGAAGGGTACAAGTGGGCAGGCAAGAGGGCTCTTCCCTGAGAACTAAGTGGGTTTTTTTTAATATCAAAGGAAAAGTGGGGAGGTAGAGAATGAAAGAGGAAACTGAACAGGCTGCATCTTGAAAACAGGACTCCCATCTTGGGCCAGACTCTGGACTTTGAGCTATATGCCCAGTATGTACGGAGAAGGCAATGGCACCCCACTCCAGTACTCCTGCCTGGAAAATCCCATGGATGGAGGAGCCTGGAGGGCTGCAGTCCATGGGGCCACTGAGGGTCGGACACGACTGAGCGACTTCACTTTCACTTTTCACTTTCATGCATTGGAGAAGGCAATGGCAACCCACTCCAGTACTCTTGCCTGGAGAATCCCAGGGACGGGGGAGCCTGGTGGGCTGCTGTCTATGGGGTCGCACAGAGTCGGACACGACTGAAGTGACTTAGCAGCAGCAGCAGCCCAGTATCTATGGATACGACATACTAACTGGAAAACCAGACCCCCTGGATGGAAGAGCCCCAGGGCTCCTACCTAGACTCTCCCTCGCCTAAAATACCCTAATTATCTGTATAACCAAATAGAATCATAAATTCTATTATGCTTATTGGGGTATGACCACAGGCCTATTGATAATTGTCCACTGTTAACTACTTAGGCTGAAGGCATATGAATCACGGGTTAACTTTGATTGTATCTTTCTTTTCCTTTGTTCAGACTAGTTTCAGGAAATTTGGGGAGATGGGTTTGGGCACGTACACTTAGGGTATATAAGGTTTTCACAAAAACTGGTCGGGGTCCTTGGCTAAGAAGAGACTGCCTTGGGCCTGCCGGTGTAATAAACTGCACTCCACTATCTGCATTGTCCTTCTGGATGAGTTTGTTTCCTAGAATGCGTGGCTGCAAGAAGACCACTTTCTTCCTCAACATGTTGCAGGAAAATGGGGCACAAGAGGATGGTGGTGTTCTAGGTCTTGGGATGGGCCACCAAGTGAAGGTCCTTGGCTTCATGCAGGAAAGAATTTAAGAGCAAGCCATAGTAAAATGGAAGCAGTTTTACCGAGAGATACACATTCTGTTACTGAAGTTGTGTTCATGTGCCTGATGCACAATTAGGCCAAACAATACCTAAATGTTGGAGTTTTGGAGCAGTGAAAGACTTACTGCAGGGCCATGCAAGGAGATGGGTGGCTCATGCGCCTGAACCTCACCCCCCTCCCCACCCCCTGCCCCATTTCCCAGGTTTCAGCAAAGCATTTTTAAAGGTCAGGTGAGGGAGAGGGATTGTAGGGTGTGTGATCAGCTTGTGCACAATTCTCTAATTGGTTGATTGTGAGGTAACAGGGTGGTGTCACTAGAGTTAACATATTCCTTAGACTCTAGGAGACCTGGGGGCTATGTGTCCTTGGTCATCAAATAGTTAAATATCTTCCATTTAGTGGGGGGTTTCACATGTGTAAAACTACTCAGGAAATGTGCATCAGGTACTTTTATCTCAGTACCTCAGAGAGGAGGTAAAACAGAGGATACTGGCAGAAGGTCTGTCCCAAAAGGCCCCATGGGGGCCTGGTTGGTTACAATTTCATAGATAGTCTGTCTCAGGAGGCAAAGTAGCCCTGAGATGGGGGTGGTTAGTTTTTATGACTGGATATGTTCATAGGCTATAGAGTAGAAGGAATATTCTAATCACATTGGAGAAGGGGTGGGGATTTCCATGATTTGGGCCACTGCCCACTTTCTGGCCTTTCAGTCTTGGCCTTGGAACTGTCATGATGCCTGTGTTTGTGTCATTTGTTGCAGGAAGGGGGACCCCTTCCAGGGCCTGAAACTGGGCTCTTGTCTAACATTCAGAAATGAATTGTCCAACAAGACACATGTGCTGACAAAGCAAGAGGTTTTATTGGGAAAGGGTACCTGGGTGGAGAGCAGCAGGGTAAGGGAACCCAGGAGAACTGCTCTGCCACGTGGCTTGCAAGTCACGTTTTATGGTGATGGGATTAGCTTCCGGGTTGTCTTTAGCCAATCATTCAGACTCAGAGTCCTTCCTGGTGGTGCACTCCTTGTTCAGGCAAGATGAATGCTAGAGAGAAGGATTTGGGGATGTGGTCAGACCTGTGGTGTCTCCTTTTTACCTTTCCCAAACTCTTTCGGTTGGTGGAGGCTTATTAGTTCCATGTTCCTTACTAGGACCTCCTGTTGTAAAACAACTTATGCAAATAGTTACTATGGTGCCTGGCCAGGGTGGAAGGTTTCAATCAGTGTGCTTCCTCTAACAATTTAGCATGGTAGTGCTTTACAATGAGAGTATAATGAGGCTCAAGATCTAGTGAAGCTGAATCTTTCACCATTTTGGGCCTAGTCAGTTCTAACTAGTTTTTGTTATATCCAGGTTTTTTCAAGGCTGTTATCTTTTAAGGATTGTGCCCTGCCCCCTTCTCTTTTTGGTTATACCTTCTCCAGTCTTCCCAGGAAGAAAAGGAGAGTTGAAAGGCAGAGGGCTGCTACTGACTATAACCACAAGGTGGTATTAGTGACCAGACCAAGAAGCAAACAGCTTTGCGGAGAAATATTTGTGAAATTCCCACTCTTTTGCACAATTGACATTTGATAACTCTGGAAAGGAAACTCAAATAAAAGTGGGCTGCAGATGGGGGCCCAAGGGAACACAGGGTGTTCCTGCTCCAGAATGAAGACTGCCAGTGTACTGTGGTTTAATGCTCTGCAACTAGAAGTTTGGAAAGCCAGCAAAGTGTCATAGAGGCCTGGACTGTCAAGCCATCTAACACAGGTTATCAGTGCAGTGCCAGGACTACTAGGGTGGTGACATACAGTTCCTATGGTTAGCTCACCACCCTGAGCAGAGAGTGCGTTTGCCCATCTCAGGCTGTAAGCACTGCAGGAGGGGTGGAGCGCGGGGCGGGGCGGTGGGGGGGGGGGGGGAGTTGGC
>SJYV01041997.1:18575-53383 GCA_006410875.1 Neotragus pygmaeus
GGAAGTTGGTCACCACCAAAGCTAGTGGTCTGCCAGACAGAGAGGAGATAGATTGTCTGCAAATGTACGACAGGCCTGATTTCTGTGAGAGAATCTAGAATCTTATCAAGGGTGTGTCTCAGACTGAACTGTATAACCTGGCCACATAATAGTGCTGGGGTAGAAGAGACCATCATCTCAGGGTGGGAATGTTGCAGCTGTTGCTACTGCTGCTAAGTCTCTTGTCTGACTCTTCATGACCCCATGGACTGTAGCCTACCAAGCTCCTCCATCCATGCGATTTTCCAGGCAAGAGTACTGGAGTGGGTTGCCATTTCCTTCTCCAAGGAATGTTGCAGGGAAGAAGCCAATTCTGACTCCGTGTTCAAAATTGTTTTTTGACTTGATTTTCATTGCTTTATTATCATAATCATACTTAATGGCCTCCCTGGAGGACCCTGCCCCTCTGCTTGACAGCAAAGTGCCTTGGTTCAGCTCTTGGCGAGACAGTTTGTCCCTGCCCACCTGTGAATAAAGATTAACACACCCCATCCAAAGGCTGACCATTCCCTTGGAGATGTTTTGCAAGACTGAAGACCCTTTTACTTTACTTCCCCACCGCCTCTCCCTCTCTAGTCTGTTTTTTTTTTTTTATTTTAGTTCCTCATTGCTTCTTTCTCTCTGATCTGTAAAAGAACCTGGCATCCATAAGATGGTTATTTTGAAGCGCTAGCCTCCCATCGTCTCTGTCAGCTGCTTTCTAAATAAAGCTTTTTTTCCTGCCTCAACACCTCCTTTCTCGGCCTGTCCTGTGGCGAGCAGAGCGAGCTTGGACTCCATAACAGGATCAAGGCAGCTAAACTGGGCTGGGAAGGTTGGTGGAGAGACAGGCAGGAAGGAACAGGGCATAGGGCATTTTGTTAAATTAGCCTTGGATGCCATCCTCCAGCGGAGAAGGCAATGGCAACCCACTCCAGTACTCTTGCCTGGAAAATCCCAAGGACGGAGGAGCTTGGTGGGCTGCAGTCCATGGGGTTGTGAAGAGTCGGACACGACTGAGCGACTTCCCTTTCACTTTCATACACTGGAGAAGGAAATGGCAACCCACTCGTGTTCTTGCCTGGAGAATCCCAGGGACGCGGGAGCCTGGTGGGCTGCCGTCTATGGGGTCGCACAGAGTCGGACACGACTGAAGTGATTTAGCAGCAGCAGCAGCAGCCATCCTCCAGGATGGCTAATCAAAGCAGGGCGGAAGGTCAGATGGTGTTTGAAGAGGATGCTGACGGAGGCTCCTTGCGGGGAGAAGTAAGGTTGAGGCGCGTTGGGAGGCGGAGGGCTTGAAGCAGGGCTCAGCTTGCTTGAAGAGAGGGAAGGGGAACCGATTTCACACGTAGGATAAGGGCTTGTGCTAGACGGGGAGGAGAGAAAAGCAGCTCTGGGTACTCGGTGAATGGGGGTGACTCGCACAGAGTAGGACACGACTGAAGTGACTTAGCAGCAGAGGCAGCAAAACCTGGAGATACTTGAGTACTAGGAGATACTGAAGACAGGAGTTGGACTGGACGCGCGCAGTTCTACTAGTGGATCATCCAGGTAGCAAAAAAAAAAAAAAATCACTTCCTGCCCCTGAAGCCCTAGCCAGCTTCTTCCTTAAGCTCGGGGCTGGTCAGAGTCTTCCGAACGCGTCCGGCCCCGCGGGTTGGGCGGCGGGTCGTCCGGGGTGTGGCCACTGCCGGCCCCTCCTCCCCGGGCTCCCAGCCAAGTCAGTCGCTCAGCTCTCGGCTCAGGTCTAGGCTCCGGCCGTCATCGCTACCCGCACCCGCGCTCACCCCCTTACCGGTAAGGCTGCGGCTCCGCTCCCTTTCTCGCTCTGGGGCACCTCCCCGCTCGCGCCGCGTCAAGCGGGTCCCGGGCCGCAGGCGTCCCCTGCGCCCCGCCAGCGTCCCCTGCGTCCCGCCAGCGTCCCCTGGGTCCCGCCAGCGTGCCCTGGGTCCCGCAGGCCTGGCTTTATCCCAAGATTCGGCCGCGTGTCCTCCGCGGCAGCTCTGGATGGCCGAGGGGCGGCGGCTGGGTGCGGGTAGGGTTGGCTTCTAGAAGGTCACGTAGCGGCGGGCGGCTGCGGGCTCGGGCGGGCAGGCGCGGGCGCCACGTGGCCTCCCGGCCGGCGTCTGAGCCCCCTCGAGGCCTGTGGGCGCGGACACCGGTTTCTGATTGCACCTGCCGCCCACAGGACCATGGCCCACACGGAGCGCACCTTTATTGCTATCAAGCCCGACGGCGTGCAGCGCGGCCTGGTGGGCGAGATCATCAAGCGCTTCGAGCAGAAGGGATTCCGCCTTGTGGCCATGAAGTTCCTTCAGGTGATGCGCCCCGCTCCCTTTCCCCCGGCTGCGGCATGGCCACGGGTGGTTTTCCTTCCTCGCAGCGCCGATCCGCGCGTCCGAGTCGGAAAAATCTGCCTGATTTAGGGCCCGCGAGAACTTCTTTTCACCTCCCTCTCCAGGCCGCCTGGGGCCCGCTGACCCTTCCCCAGGCCCCGGGGGCGGGGTGTGGGCGGGCACCCTTAGAAGGTTAAGCGGAAGTAAAGTGATTCAGGTTGCGATGGGGCTGTGGGCCGCAGGAGGGCAGCAGGGAGTGGAGAAGGCCTGTGTCCTGGGCCCACGCGAGTCCACCCAGGCACAGGATGGAGGCTGCAATCCCTTTTGTGCTTCACGTTTGCAACTCTGAGATGATTGAGGTTTTAGATGGGGCTTCTCTTCCTCTGCCCTTTCCCTGCAGGCTCCCTTTGGCATAGGACTTTATTTTCCACATTAAATTTGGGACACAAATCTGGACCTCAGGGGATATATGTCTAAGAACTGAATTTTAAACCAAGCTTCTCAGTGAAGAGATCTTTCAGTTAACATCATAAATGTTTAAAAGACCTGTGGTGGATTCATGTCAATGTATGGCAAAGCCAATAGAGTATTGTAAAGTAAAATAAAGTTTATTAAAAAAAAAAAAAAGGGCATTATGAAAGGGCCAGAGGATTTTGGAATAGTTTGGAATAGTTCCTTGGATTGCAGCCAACACAACTCCATAACCACCTTCTTTTAAGGATTATAACATCTGTATTACAAGGTCATTGACATGATAGTGTGTGTTCATGATCAGAAGAATCTTTCTGCTAATAAACTGTCAGTTTCATGGTTTAGATGGAATTTAAACAAAAACACATCTTATGAATGTGAACTTAAATACATAACCAGACTTTTAGAGAACCTACCAAGTTACTGGGGTAGGGAGGACGTCTGAGGAGTTTAATTCCTAATTGGTACCTTCTCTCCAAGGCCTCTGAGGAACTCCTGAAGCAGCACTACATTGACCTGAAAGACCGCCCATTCTTTCCAGGACTGGTGAAGTATATGAACTCAGGGCCAGTTGTGGCCATGGTAAGTTTCTCATGGTGGAGGAGGTGGAAGAATAAAGCTGATAGGTAACTGGGTTTGCTCAATGTCTTCATTTCCCTTTTTATACATCATCTCCAGATACCCCAAATTCCTTGTTTTACAAATGCAGCCTGCTTGTGGTTAGTTTACAAAGCAGCTGGGAGCTTGAGAGGAAAAAGGAAGCGAGAATCAGACATAACAAAAAGTTCTTTTAATCCTATGCTAGAAATGAAGTGGTCTATTTCTTAATGGGGCATTAACATCCAATTGGAAATGAAGTGAATAGAAGCAGGGGGTATAATACAAAGTCAATAAAATTGTTGAGAAAGACCTACTTCCTGTTTCCTGACAGTGACCTTCTTTCTGCTTTTCCCTGGAATACACTTTCCCCTTTCTTGTCAGTTTTTGTTCTACCAGTCTTCTGTGATGCCCTTCCCACTGATCCTGTTCTAGTCTCATCACTTTTCTTTACCCTTTCTTCATTACTTTTTTAGAGTTTGTGACTGCACAAGAATTCTTCAGTCTTGTTAATCTTTTTCTGTCAAACTAGGAAGTTGGGCAGACCTTTTCTCTGTATACACTTGGGATGGAGTATGGAGTATTTTATATCAGCCCCTATTACTGAGGTTGGTTGATAATCAGGTCACTGATTGGTCTGATTGATGTGTGCTACTGTTGTTCAGTTGAAGTTGTATTCAACTCTGCAACCCCATGGAACGTAGCACACCAGGCTTCCCTGGCCTTCTCTATCTCACGGAGTTTGTGCAAAATGTCCACTGAGTCGGGGATGCCATCCAACCAGCTCATCCTCTGTCACACCCTTCTGCTCTCAGTTTTTCCCAGAATCAGGGTCTTTTTCAATGAATTGGCTCTTCGCATCAGGTAGCAGAAGTATTGGAGCTTCAGCATGTCCTTCCAATGAATATTCAGGGTTGATTTCCTTGCTGTCCAAGGGCCTCTCAAGAGCCTTCTCTAGCATCACAATTTGAAAGCATCAGTTCTTCAGCACTCAAGTCTTCATGGTCCAACACTGACATCTGTACATGACTACTGTAAAAACAATAGCTTTGACTAGACGGAGCTTTGTTGGCAAAGTGATGTCTTTGCTTTTTAACAGGCTGTCTAAAAAGTCTGAACTGAACTGAACTAGGTTTGTCATAGCTTTCCTTCCAAGGAGCAAGTGTCTTTTAATTTCATGGCTGCAGTCACTATCCGCAGTGAAATTTTGGAGCTCAAGAAAATAAAATCTGTCACTGCTTCCACTTTTTCCCCTTCTTTTTGCCATGAAGTGATGAGACGGGATGCCATGATCTTAAGTTTTTTAAATGCTGTTTCAATCTAGCTTTTTCACTCTCTTTCACCCTCATCAAGAGACTGTTTCCTCTTCACTTTCTGCCATTAGAGTGGTATCATTTGCGTATTTGAGGTTGATTGATCTCTGTCCATCTTTTTTTTCCCCCTTCCGGCAATCTTGATTACAGCTTCTGATTCATCCAGCCTGGCATTTCACATGGTAAGTTAAATAAACAGGGTGACAATATACAGCCTGCTTGTGATGTGCCTTTCCCAATTTGGAACCAGTCAGTTGTTCCATGTCTGGTTCTAACTATCGCTTCTTGACTCGCATACAGGTTTCTCGGGAGGCAGGTAAAGTGGTCTGGTATTCCCATCTCTTTAAGAATTTTCCACACTTTGTGGTGATCCACACAGTCAAAGGGTTTAGTGTAGTCAATGAAGCAGATGTTTTATGGAATTCGCTTGCTTTCTCTATGATCCAGCAAATATTGGCAATTTGATCTTTTCTAAATCCAGCTTGTACAATAGAAGGTTCTCAGTTCATGTACTGTTGAAGCATAACTTAAAGGATTTTGAGCATTACCTTGCTAGCATGTGAAGTGAGCTTAACTGTATAGTAGGTGTGAATGTTCTTTGGCATTGCCCTTCTTTGGGATAGGAATGAAAACTGACCTTTTCCAGTTCTGTGGCCATTGCTGAGTTTTTCAAATTTGCTGGCATATAGAGTGCAGCACTTTTNGGACGACAGAGGATGAGATGGTTGGATGGCATCACTGACTCAATGGACATGAGTTTGAGCAGGCTCCGGAATAGAGTGAAGTACAGGGAAGCCTGGCGTGCTGCAGTCCGTGGGGTTGTAGAGTTGGACATGACTGAAAGACTGAAATGAACTGAACTGAACTGATTAACCACTGTTAAGTGATTTAACAAAGGCATACTTGTGTGACAGCGGTGTGCACTTGTAGGGTGGGTGAACTGAGGAAACCACAGTCATGAAATGTAGGCCAAGAGTCCCCTGAGGCAGGGACCAGCATGTTGTCACTGACCTGCGAGGAGCTGGGGAGGCTGCCCTGGTGTACCTGCTGAGCCCAGGTCTCCAGATTTTATGAGACCAAGCTGGCCACTCCAGCTGCTACCCTGGGTAGGCTTTTGGTTTTGCTCTTTCCCATTTGGAAATACAAGGCTCCTCTTTGGAGTTCAGTCATCCCAACAGATTTGTTTGCAGTGGCTTGGTCATCTGAAACATTATTTAGTCCCGGGAGAAGAGTCAGTCTTCCTATCCCAGCAACATCTCTAAAGGTAATTGACATGTTGACATTGTTGTGACAGTTAGCCTAATGGATAGTTGAGTCTGCTAAGTCGCTTCAGTCGTGTCCGACTCTGTGTGATCCCAGAGATGGCAGCCCACCAGGCTCCGCTGTCCCTGGGATTCTCCAGGCAAGAACACTGGAGTGGGTTGCCATTTCCTTCTCCAAGGCATGAAAGTGAAAAGTGAAAGTGAAGTCGCTCAGTCGTGTCCGACTCCTAGCGACCCCATGGACTGCAGCTCGCCAGACTCCTCCATCCGTGGGATTTTCCAGGCAAGAGTGCTGGAGTGGGGTGCCACTGAATCATGAGTAAATGAACTAAGCTATCTGATGTTTTACATGCATTGTTGCAGCTTACCGTCCTGGCTAGTTTGATACAGTTATCCCATTATACAGATGAGGAAAACAGAAAACCGAGGCTCAGAGCAGTGAGGTAACTTTTTCTGGGTCACCCCAGCTAACAAGTGGTCTGTGTGACTCAAGGCAGGAATGCTTATACTGTACTGCACAGGGATGGACACCCGGGAAAGCCTGCATTTGTATCATTGGTACAGAAGGGGGGAGTTCCTGATGTTTGCACTGTTGCATGTTTAATGTTAAAGGTAAAGTTCTCATCAAGATCATAAAATTTTCTAGCTGGCATAGAGCATTGTGTAATTTTTCAAAACTTTAACAAATGGAAGCAGTGGGAGTTTTTTTAATGCCAAGACATTTTAAAGAATATTGCAATTGCTTTTACTTTGCCAGTGTGAAGCTAGTCTGCAAGTAATATAAGCCTTTCGTGAAATTGTTGAGGGAAAAAAGAAAACGTGAGCTGAAAATAGACATTATCCAAGATTTAAGTGGGTCTGTCTTTACTTCCAGCCATCCCTCCATTTATCATGAATACTCTGGAAAAGAAAGCCTTTCTCAAGGTAAGCCCCAGTTCTGTTTATCCTTGTCTCAATCCTTACAATTTGTCTTCAGACTTCAAACTATACAGACTGTTTCCCACGCGGATACAGAGTAAAGAATTTGAAGGCCAGTGGCAATTGGACACTTAATGAAGTATTTTATTTCTAATAAGAAATATTTGAAAAAGTTCTCATAAATCTTTCATTTGTTGAATGCTGCCCACTCCTCTTGAGCGGCCATAACCCAAGTACACGCTTATCTTAGTTACCAGTCAGATCCCTAACTAAGTAATAATGAAGAGAGGGTATGAATTTGGAATGATTTGTTTGTAAGTCCCTGTACATACTATCTGAAAGGAAAGGATAATTGGGAGTGGCAGCTTCACAGAATACTGAATTAGTGCCTAGATATATTTTTCTGTGGTAATCATCTCTAATAATCCATTAATCTATCAGCCGCCTCCCCTCAGGGTCTGAAAATATTCCAGGATGAAAGTGTAACTGAGAAGCCTCTGTGCATTGTCTGCATTCTTATGGTTTCCAGGATTCAAAGGCAGCTGTATTCATGCTTCACCTTAGCTTTCCAGTTTCCTGTAACAGGTAGGGAAGAGGCGATGTTGAAACTCCTCTGGCTCCTGCGGGAGGAAGCAGCTCCTGGCTGGGGGCGCAGGCGCGCTGTGAACACTGCAGCTTTCTCAGGGCGAACCCTCACAATGAGGGAGCACTACCAGACTTTGAAAGAAGCACATGGTTCGTGGACCTGACGCTTTCTGAATGATTTCTGTGTATTCACGCTATGGGCTCCAGAGGGGAAAATTAAGACCAATACTAAATACTTTTCAATGCAATTACGTTCTCAAACGATAAGCCAAGAAAAGTATGCTTTGAAAAAACAATAGTATTGAGTGCCTCATCTGACTGGCATGTCGGATGTACCAACCCTGTGTGAGAGCAAGAAAGAGGGCCTTCTCGGCAGCCTGCTCATTCTCTCCTGGGAGCTTCGGGTACATGAGAAAATTATATTCTCAGAGCTTCTTCCTCTAGCAGTCTCACACATCGATGTGAATGCTGTGATGGGGTGTTGCAGTGTCTCTGTAGCGATCGAGCTGTTCTCCTCCGAGCATCCCAGGAGATCCACGAGATCACCCCCAGGAAGCAGCATTCTCAAATGCCTGCTGAGCCTCCATCCATCTCCTGGTGGATTTCTACAGTCTTAAGTGTAAGATTAAACAAAAATATAGAACAGTTTCACTGATTTAACCAGTAAAGCTATTAGTGAAGACCAAAATGTAAAGGTGACCTCATTTGACATCTTACCTACTTTGATAAGCTCTTACTTGAGGATTCATGAAAAGGCTTTGCTGAAGTCTCTTTCCTCTGCAGAATTTAGAAATGATGAATTCTTTAAAGCGGCTCAGGGATTAGTGTGTGTGATGGAACAGGGACTAGATCTTGAAGCTACCATATTATGTAAACAGATGAACTCTTTAAAGCTACCAAGGAATTAGGGTATGTACTAGAATGGTGACTAGGTCTGAAAACTACTAAAGTATGTAAACATCTAAAACTCACCAACTTTGATGTCTCATTGATTTTCAGACAATGTAAAAAAAAAAGTTGATGCTCCTTTCTCTATCTATCCCTGCTTTCCTTATGGGAAGTGATTGAGACTTTGAAGGGGAAAACTGTCAAATGAACTTAGAGAGGGGCCATCAGCCTTATCCTCCAGGATGCTGGTAGGAAGTGGAACATCCAGTGGCTTGTTAACTTTACAGATACAGAATTGATACACTGTGTTCTTCACTGCTAGCTCTTGATCTGATAAGACATTAGGATTATAGTCCTTCTGCAAGGGCATATGTTGACCCAGGCAACCTTGGATTTTCCTGGTTGTTAATTTCTTAAGGTATTGGCATGCCAACTTCAGGGGCAACAGAGAATCAAAAAAACGAAAACAAAAACATATCTAATAAATCCAGCCTCCCCCTCCTGCAGACTTTAAGCAAAATCAGACTTTTAAAACAAGGTCAGATTTCCGCATGGATACAAGGCTTCGAGACAGTCACCTCATCCTGTTGTCTGGCATAAAAGTAAACTTTTGCAGGAGAGGAATACCAAGTGTGAGTCATGCCACCAGTAACACATGACTGCCGTGAATCAGCGTCTGTGAATGCAGCAGGGAGACCACCTTCAGTGGCGGTACCCCCACCATCAAAGCTTTCCCAGCCGCTTCTCTCGGCCTCCCCAGCACCACCCAGCACCCAGTTAACAGAGGGGTGTCAGCAGCCCAACTCCGCAGCGAGGCTCCGAATCTGGCCACTTGCCACTGCTGCTGGGACATTACTCCCTGGGCGTCTCACTCCTGGCTGTCGGTATTGAGCACACATGGGTGCTAATGTGGGCTTGGGATTCCAGAAATTCTCTGACAGAGTCTGCATGCAGATCTACGCTCGTGCTGAAGTTAGGTCACCAGAGAAAACAGTGATGTGAACTTGGCCCTTTCTTCTCCCAACCGTCGTGGCCTTGAACCTGGGGTCTCGGTGTCATTGGGAAAGTTGCTGCTGTTACTCTTAAGATCTCGGCAACAAACACTGGCCAGGAGACAGAGCTGGGCATATTGCATCATTTTCCTGCTGGGACAGACAGAAACTGCTACAGATACAGCCTGGCCTTTTCTTCCATGAAGCAACCAGCAAATGACACACGCAGTTAGCCACTACTCCCACATGGCCCTAGCGTTTTTCACACGGAAAATGAATCACTATTGTGTTTCCCTCCCCTGTCCTTCCCGCCTGGTTTGCGTCCCCTCTGCCTGCCCTACTTGCCCCCTGAAGGGCCTCACACAGGGCCGGAGGAGGCTGCTGGCATCAGAAGCCGTGTGGCGGGGTGGGGAGGTGGTCAGAGCAGCTCATGGATCCGTCCAAGGGCCTCACTAGCTGCCAAGGGTCTGGCTGCTGCTGAACTGATTCAGACCTCCTTGGAGGAGGAGGTTTTGAAAGAGCTATGGCTAAATGTTGAGCTCCTCAGACATACATCCCACTCCTACGTTCAGGGTTGTTGTTACATCAGAATATTGCATTTTTGCCCGCGTAGCAGGGACTGTAGGACTTCACTGACGTATGGCCATTGTGAACACAGGGGTGGAGGCAGCTGATGTTTGTATCCATACATTTCCATCTGCAAAGCACTCTCGCACACTGTTTTGAAAGGGAGGCTCTTCTGAGCCCCTTTTACAAAGGCTCAGAGATCATTTCTTCAGCTGTGCATCATGTCCGCGTGAGCGGCCACGTCTGCCTGGGTCAGTCGGCCCTCTGTTCCCACAGCTCCAGCAGCCAGATGTGCCTCCCTGCAAAGATGTGCTTCTGGGGGCTTTCACCTTGGATGTGACCAAACTCTGCAAACATGAAAGGAATTGAGTGTTCTTGGCCTTTTTAACTGGTGAGCTTGGGGAGCATTCGGCATGACTCATCCTTCCCCCCACGCCCTGTCTTTCTCCAAACGGAGTGCTAGCAAAAAGCATCAGCTGTGGGCGGGTGACTCACTGAAATTTCTGCAGTAAACCAAAAGTTTACTGCTTAAAAGCTGGTGCTTCACCCATCAGTTTTCTTGAAGAATAGTTCCTGTGGTCTCTTTACCTTGCTGGCACTTTTCATTGAGAAAGTTGATATGAATTGGGTCAGATAAGAGCTCGTCATTCCTGAAGTTCTTGTTCGTTTATATTTTCTTTAATAAAGGTGGACGGCTCTGTCTACTCAGTAGATTTTCAGGATTGTCTGCTAATGGAGTGTGACTGTAGCATTTATTTGTTCATTCGTTTGATGCAGCAGCCCTTTGGTCAATGCCTGTTGCATGCCAAGCCATGTGCTGGGTGCCATTATCATAGAAATAGGGCTTCAGAACCATGCGGTGTGGTGGCGGGGAGGGCACAGGGCACCTGGTTCCCACACGTGGTGAATAAGAGTGTGGGGCATGGCGGGAGCATAGGGGAGTTTTTCCCCCAGTTGCTGCAGGTGAGCAGAGACTCCTGAAGATGGCTGGCCAGGGGCACCGGCGGTGCAGAAGCGCAGAAAGGGCACAGAGGTGGGAGGCCTGCTTATGGCCAGGTTGCCTGGGGTGTGGGCCGGGTGTAGGGAATTGATGGCATACACACATACACTCAGCTCCCAGTGGTTCACGGGGTCTAAGTGTAAAAGTCCTACAATTGTCACACTTATAGGAGAAAATAGAGCATCTTTGAGATCTGGAGTTAAGCAACGATTTCTTAGACTTAACACCAAAAGCACAGTCCATAAAAGAAAAAATGGACAAATTAGGCTTCATCAAAATGTTAAAATTCTGTTTTTTGGACACTATAAAGAGAATGAAAGGACAGGGAACAGACTGGAGAAAATTTATGCAAAGTATGTGTCTGATAAAAAACTTGTATCCAAAAGATACACTTATTTAGGAAAACAACTCTGTTTTTTTTTTTTAAGGGCAAAAGGTTTGAACAGATATTTCACCAAATATAGATAGATATCAAATAATATCACATGTAAAGATGCTCAGTATCTTTAGTCATTGGGGAAATTCAGGTTAAAAACCACATTAGCTACCTCTAAACACCTATTGGAATGGCTAAAATTAAAAAGACTGACCATAATAAGTGTTGGCAAGGATGTAGCTAAAGGACCTGAAACTCCTATTCCCTACCGGTGGGAATGTAAAAGGATACAAACACTTTGTTCTTCTTGTTGTTCATTCTCTAAGTCAAGTCCAACCCTTTGCAACCCCAGGGATTGCAGCACACCAAGCTTCCCTATCCTTCACTACCTCCTGGAGCTTGCTCAGACTCGTGTCCATTGAGTCAGTGATGCCATCCAACCATCTCATCCTCTGCCACTCTCTTCTCCTCCTGCTCTCAATCTTTCCCAGCATCAGGGTCTTTTCCAGTGAGTCGGCTCTTCTCATCAGATGGCCAAATTACTGGAACTTCAGCTTCAGCATCAGTCCAATGAGTATTCAAGGTTGATTTCTGATAAGATTGACTGGTTTGATCTCCTTGCAATCCAAGGGACTCTGAAGAGTCTTTGGAGAATAGTTTGGCGGTTTCTTAAGTTAAACATACGCTTACCCTGCAATCCAGCCATTTCACTCCTAAGTATTTACCTAGAAGAAATGAAAATGTATGTCCATAAAAGGCAAGTATTTAAAGCAGCTTTATTTGCAATAGTCCCAAACCGGAAACAGTCCAAATGTTCATAAACAGGAAAATGGATTATCAAATTCCATTCACACAATGGAATACCTAACCCAGCAATAAAAAGCGCTGAACCATGCATATATAGAACACCATGAGTAAATCTCAAAATAATTACACAAAAGAGTAGATACTGTACATAAAATCCTAGAAATCATAAACTAGTATATAATGACAGAAAGTAGATCAGAGGTGGCCAGGGAATGGGTATACTAGGATTTAGGAAAGATGGTGGGATCGCCAAGGGCACAGGAAACAAAACAAGGATGATAGCTACAAATATTTAATTACCTTAATTGTGGCGATGGCCTCACAGCTGAATACATATGTCAAAACTTCTGCACAGTCCGTATGTACAGTTTACTGTATTTCATATACAATATGAAGTAAAGAGTAAAGATCATTGGAAAGAGAACAAATTTACTCATACTAGCTTTTTGAGCTTTTACTTCATTGAATATGTATCTTTTTAAACTTGTGATTACTGTCTTTAATTCATTTAAAATATCCTGTTTCCGCAGTTCTGTGCTCTGTCCCTCCCTCAAGTTCTGTGATTATTTAGGGGAAAACCCAAACATCCTCAGCTCACTTTTAAAATCTTAGACCACATTCTGTTTGAAGTAGGGGTGAATGAGGCTGGAGGGGGTGCTGGAAAGGAATTGGGAGCAGGGATGACATCCAGGTTGAGCTTCATGGGAGAGATCAGAACTGTCCGGAATCCTTGCGGTTACTGAGAACCCTTCCAACAAAACCCTCTGCACGAGCCTCCGTCAGTGTTTGGTTTGTGCACACCCGTTGTTGAGATTACACACGGCTATTCAAGAGTCCACTTGAGAAGAGGCTGCTCTCGTGGGCTCTCGTGGGTCTATCTTCCAGCAAGATCTTATTCAGTTCTTAGCTTGCCTTCCCGTCGCCAAGTCTGTGCTCCCGGTCTGATGATACACGACTGGGAAAGGAGTGCCAGGAAGACGATTTGCCACCTCCTTATGAGAATCATGCAGCGTCAGTCGGAGCCAGCTCCACCAGATGCAGTTTTTCCTTCTGCCATCCCTTGAGGGGTGGGGCCTGTCTATGCGAGCCTGTCTCTGCTTGCTGACATCTCTCCCTTTCTCTCCCTTAACCCATGGGATGTACCTTTTCGCCAGAGGAGCCTTCTCGGAGAGCAGGGTATGCCTCTCACACAGCCCACTTGGGATCCTTATCTTTTAATTAACCACTTGTGTTGACTCTGGCTGATTTCATTACAACTAGTTGGCAACTTGGTGGCAGCTTTTTCAGTGGCCTTACGTATATAATCTATATATCTCTTTGCTCTTTATATTGCATATTATGCTTTTATAAAAATTCCCTTTCGAAAGCTAAAAATCTAATAACACATACTCTCCAAAAGACCAACCAACTCATTCATTTCTGTTAATGAAAGTGTGGCAGCCAAGAATTTGTTACGCTAGCAGTTATTCTAACCGTACTGACAGCAACTAAAACCAAGAGAGGAGAGGTGCAGGGTTGGGGGTGGGAGCAGGGCAGCAATGGCTTTGGGTTTCTNTTAATGAAAGTGTGGCAGCCAAGAATTTGTTACGCTAGCAGTTATTCTAACCGTACTGACAGCAACTAAAACCAAGAGAGGAGAGGTGCAGGGTTGGGGGTGGGAGCAGGGCAGCAATGGCTTTGGGTTTCTGAACATTCCAGGCACAGCTCTAGGTGCTGGATAAATGTTATCTGGAGTATCTTTGCGCACGTGCTTTTAGGAAGCTGTTGGGATCTTCATTCTGCAGAGAAGGAGCCAGAGCTTGGGCTGGGTGGACTCTGCCTCCCTTTCCCCACAGTGGGGGTGAACTGGAAGGACAGAGATTTGAATACAGGTTTGTTAGTCTTCCAGCTTTGGAACCACACTCCTCCCCAGCCAGGAGACAAATTACAGCCAAGCGATAACATTTTCTCCAGCTCCCATTTACAAGCAGGCATCTATCTGATTCTCAGCGCAAGGGAGGAATAGGAGAAGCCACCTGACCCTTGCATGTGCTTCATGGCCAGATGGCCGCGGGCTGCAGGAAGTCAGGACTAACGTGCCGTTGCAGTGGTACCCCCACACCTCGCTAATCGCATCCCAGCTGGATCTTGTAATGTGGCCACGCTCATTCCAATTAACCAGCAGAGAAAACTGTCTCTGAGAGCCTGTATAAAAAGTATTCAAAATAGTTTATTTCTTTACTCAGAGGTTCCCATGGATGAGCGCACCTGTTCAAGTTGGAATAGTTGGCTTTTGGTGAGTAGAATTACTTCAGTGTCATTCTTTCTTTTTTTAAGATTAATATACAGCATATGAAAGTGAGGGCTAATCTGGGACATGCATTTTGAAAAATGAGACCATTTCAGAACATCTGGTCCCAGTCATTAGCTAGAAAGAAACTGTCTTTAGAGAACCTGCAACATTTGGGGCTATTTGTGTGATTCTTTTTTTAAAAAACTCCTTTTATCTCTGATTTTTTCCCTTTTTAAAATTATTTTGGCAGCCCTTAGTAGTAAAATTACACAAACAATACATATTTTTGTGTTAGCAGTATAATATTTGAAAGAAAGGGGATTGTTATCAAAGTAGAATAGAAAACATCTGAAAAGTAGACCATTTCGAAAGAACCCTGATGTGTCTTTTTCATTTTTCTTTAAGCTTGGTATTTGCTACGCCTCTGTGCTGCGCTCTCTTTCCACAGAAAAGGTATGTATCTGTTACTCTTCAGAATGATCCTGCGTTTTAACCCTAAAGACTAGTTCATTTAACTGGGAGGAAAGTTGAGTCTCAGAAAGATAATGAAGCTGAGTCTCTAAAAGGAGGAGAGAGAGGCAGAAATTAAATGCACATCTATTTAATATCAAAACTCTCTTTGCCCAGCTCTTTGCTACCTGCTATGATTACATTTGAAAATGCTTTATTCTTGTGTAAGACCCAGGTTAACTCTGGTGCAAATTTGCTGTTATAAAAATTTAAATATGATTCACTGATGTCCAGTCCGTTGGCAAAGGCGTCTGTCTATAAGGCAGAAGTATTAGAATTTAAGTTCCACCCCCAGGGAGAGCAACTGTATGTACTTAACTTTGGCGGTTGGTATATTGGCTTTCCTTCTTCCTACTTGAGGGTTTTTTTTTTCCCTTTCTGCCTTAAAAGCTTCATTGTGCATATATCTTTCATCACAAGTTGCCCTTGAATCCTGCCTTTGGTGTAAGAACAGGATTAACTGGCATTAAATCCGCATCGCATAAATCTGAGGCTTCAGCCTTTTTCTCGTCTGACGCCCAGGTGCAGAGGGGCAGCACTCTGCTGTGTTGCTGTGATTTCTGCTCCAGTCCGGCCTTTTTCATGTCCTTCATGGGCGGACAGGCTCCGCACAGATGGCCTTGAACGCCCAAGGCTTTCCAGTGGCTTTGGGACGCGGTAGTCTCTTCTAGAACTGACTTCATCATGCCCCCCTATCTGATAGAGACATCCGTCTTTTATCTGGTCCTACACTTGTCTTTGACCCCCACTGGGGTTAGCTGGGGACTTAAATTTCAAGGAGAGGGAAACTTTATCACCTTGATGCCCATAGTTAAGCCCCCTTTGGAGAGGGCAGGAGCTTCAGAACCTGTTGTGAAGCCCGATACAGATGAATTTCCTGAAGAGAAGCACTGTTTAATTGGGCGAACCCCAGAATCTCAGGGCTTCAGGTAAGAAAGGTTTGTTTCTTTAGTCTGCGGTACTGGAATATCAGTGTTCAGCACTTGACCTTGCACTCAGTGACTTAGGAGAGTGGCATTTGGGTCGAGAAGGATCTGACTTCAAATCTCAGCTGCACCTCTAGTTTCCGTATCTATAAAATTAAGATAATACTTGACTTTCCACAGTTTTATAAGGGTTAAAAATGCATAATGTCTGACCCAAAAATTGAGCACTAAGTCATAGCCATTATCATTGCCATTAGCAACATTATTTTAAAATTACCCAAGGTCTCCCTATATAGAAGAAAAAAGCAGCCACTGTGTTTTTTCTATATTCATAATTTTTCTTTTTTTGCATTATGTCTATAAATCTATATCCTGTCTTTTTAGCTCTTAGTTAACCACATCTCAACTATGATGGTGGTGGTTGAGTCACTAAGTCCTGTTTGAATCTTGTGACCCCATGGACTATAATCTGCCAGGCTCCTCTGTCCATAGAATTCTCCAGGCAAGAACGCTGGAGTGGGTTGCCATTTCCTTCTCCAGGGGATCTTCCTGACCCAGCGATCTCCATTACAGATGGATTCTTTACTGACTGAGCCACCAGGGAGGCCCACTCANTAGAATTCTCCAGGCAAGAACGCTGGAGTGGGTTGCCATTTCCTTCTCCAGGGGATCTTCCTGACCCAGCGATCTCCATTACAGATGGATTCTTTACTGACTGAGCCACCAGGGAGGCCCACTCAAGTAAAGAACAATTCTTAAGAAACTAATTACTAGTGTCACCAAACCCAAGTTCAGCTGCTTGCAGCGCGGAAGCCAGTAACTCAAGACACAGGTGTCAGGAGAAAGGAAAGATGCTTTAATCAGGGAGAAGGGGAACGCATGTCCAGAGACCAACTTTGCTCACTTGTGACAGTTTTTTTTTTTAATGTAATACCTTTTATTAAAATAAAAAAAAAACTTTAATTTTTGTATTGGAGTGTAGCCAGTTAACAAATTTATGACAGTTTCCGGTGAAGAACAAGGGGACTCAGCCGCACACATATGTATCCATTCTCTCTCAAACTCCCCTCCCATCCAGGCTGCCACATAACGTTGAGCAGAGTTCCCTGTGCTATACAGGAAGACCTTGTTGGTTATCCATTTTAAATATAGCAGAGTGTACGTGTCCATCCCAAACTCCCTAACTATCCCTTCTCCCCATCCTTCCCCCCCAGCAACCGTAGGTTTGCTTGCTAAGTCTATGAGTCTGTTCCTGTTTTTAAGCAAATTCATTTGTATCATTTCTTTTTAGATTACACATATAAAGGATGTCATATGATATTTCTTCTTCTCTGTCAATCATGACAGTTTTTAAAAGAAAAAAAGAGGGGAAAGAATCTCAGTGAACCACCTACTCTGTCTTCAGATGTTGTCTTGCCGAATGATCTGCCTGCAGAGTGCTTGGCGGGGGGATAGAGTGAGGGGTGGGTGTTGGGGATAGAGAGCTTGTCATTTTTTTTTTAACTGCTTAATTCTTCATTCTTCTTTCTATCTAGGAAAAGAACAGATTATTCAGGACACCATAAGTCAGGAGTTAGGTTAAATTGCCTGGTGATCTCATTCCTATAATTAGTTTCTCTTAAGATTAGAGGGGAACAGAAATGGGCAAATAGAAAAGGGGCAAATGAGCTTTCCATAACAGAAAGTCCGCAGTTTTGCTGGCCAGTTTTTCTTCATCCTCTCATATATTAAATATGCATTCATAATGAAAAAATAAGCTTTAACACATATCCGCATATAAAGCATTCAGGTACCTTTTTTACCTGCACAAAGCAAAGACTTACAGCGGTCCTTCTCAGTAGTGTGACTACAAGAGATGTTTTTCCTCATATATTTTCATATTTTCTGAAAGTTTCAGAATATATATCACTATACAGTGGATAGAAGCACATTAATGCAAGTGAATTTTTAGTGCTAAAAATTCCACTGAATGCCTGTGTCTTTTTCTCATGAATTGTGAACATTTATGTTATTTTTCTTAGGAAGTGTCCTGACCAAGATTACTTTCCGATACATTGGGGTCTGAGAGTGTGATCACCATACCCCCTTGCCAGCGATAAGTGCTTTTTCAGGCTTTTAGTAAGATGAGAGACAAAAAGAGGTCTGACGGTGCCTTTCTTTCTTATTCAGTGATAGTTTCCTGGGACACGAAGCGTTTTTCAAACAGGGCTCTTGCACCAGTCGTGGGGGTGAACGGGGGTCCTCACTTTCCTCTCCTCAGGTTCGAATTTCCACCGTCCGTGGGATGACCCTGTCATTTTCTCCCTTCTCACAGTTCCATGTCTGTGACAAGCTTGGAGGCTGAGCTGCAAGCCAGGATCCGAGAGACCTACCCTGAATTACGGCGTGTGTACTTTAATAAGGGGTTATAAAGCAGGTTAAGAAGCATCTTCAGAGGAGCCTGCCTGCCGCGAGCCTGGTGTAGTCAAGTTGGAGAGGCATAACCTGGGCGGCTGGGTTCTCTCGGTGACAGAAACCTTTTAAAGACCCATAGAAGCCTGTGGAGTCCAGCTGCTATTTAGGGCACGGCCCCTGGCAGTGGCCTGGGTGCCTCCCCTGCCAGCCCCCGCCCCTTACATTTGAATCATGATACGATTTACAGACACCCTTCCTGTAGCTTTTATAGTCACTGTTTTTTTTCAAAGACAACGTCCTGACTCACACCCAGAGTTTTCCAGAGCACCGCTAGGCATAGAGTTAGATGTTCAGTATATTGATTGTCGGTCAGTGAAAAGGAAATCTGTTTAAAATACTGAAATTTTATCCCACTCTTGTTTCAAATCAAGGAGAGCTGAGTAGTGAGCTGAGAAAACACAAAAGCCATGAGGCTAAACTATTAAAAAAAAAAAAAAAAAAAGACTCTTTGCTTTTCTGCTCAGGTTGGGCAGGAGGCAACCTGAAGTAGAAGATGAATGTTTTGGATTTGTAGGATAAAAGCTCCTTCATATACCTCCTGAAAGTCAAAGTAGTAGACAAGTGTGATGCATAGAGGCTGCTGTCAACATCTGTAAGCTTTCCTGTTGCTGGTCGGTTTCTTTGATTGAATTTTAAATTTATTCTGTTTTATATTGTTATGAAGATATTAATCTTACCTCGCACTTGTTGACTTTATATTCACTCATTTAAATCAACTAATTAAGTAACTGAAATGCACAAATGTCAAATTTGGGGAGTATATTCAAAACCAGCGCTGTATGACTGGGTTGAATCGGGCTTTTTTTTTTTAAGAATCAAGAGCTCTCATCTACCTACATCTCTTTTCTTGTCGTCCTGTAAGATTTCTTTGGCTTTCAGAAAGCTACAGAAATGATGTGTATGTGAATCAGTGACTCAATGGATTTTACTTGAATGTTGTATATTACATTCCACCCTGTTTGAAAATAACCAGCCCATGGACCACTGTTTACATCACCTGTCCTAGTTTCAGAAGTAATATATTCAGTGTAACAGAGATTATGCTGTAATTCTATAGAGGTTCCAAGGCATATGTGAGGTGTTAATTTCATTAAGTGTAGACCACTCAACACGATGTGTAATTCAGAGACCTGTAAGTGGAAACAAACGTAGAAACCAGTTTGGGCAGATTTTTGCTGAGATGTGAGCAGACTGAATTTCCTCATGAAGACAGGAAGGCGTGCCTCGTGTTTCTGAAACAGTGAGTGGGCCCAAAGCTGGGCCACTCTGGGCCCTCCTCTTGCTGCCAGAGCTTTCTCATGCAGGCTTTCTGTCTTAGGCCATTTGAAGCAAACGAGCTTCCCCGTGACATTCTGACCTTGGACATCTTTCATTGCCGTTCTTGCTTCTCTTTAAAAATTGGTGAAAGCTAGAAATTTGAGGCAGAGCTCCATGAGGTGCTTACAGGGCACTTTTAACAAGAAACTAAGGCAGCCTGAAGGGCTTCCCCAGGGGCTCAGATGGCACAGAGTCTGCAGTGCGGGAGACCTGGGATCCATCCCTGGGTCAGAAGATCCCCTGGAGAAGGCAACGGCAACCCGCTCCAGTACTCTTGCCTGGAGAATCCCATGGATGGAGGAGCCTGGCGGGGTGCAGTGCATGGGGTCCCAAAGAGCCAGACACGACTAAGTCACTAACACTTTCACACTCAAGGCCTTGAAGCCTCCACCCCCCACCCCACCACCACCCCCCAGCTAACCTCAGAATTCTTAGCCCCGGATAATTGGCATTTCCATGTTAGTCTTAACCTTCATTGAAAAATGAATGACTGGTTGCAAGACTGACAAACTCACCAAACGTTTAATACATACCAGGATGAGATAACCAGAGCCTCATGACAAAAGGGATAACGAGCCTGGAGATGTGTCTTTCTAAACGTTTCTGCTGAAGCTTCTGATTTTTGATGCTTTTATAGAGAAATGTGAACTGTCGAGCTGAATCATGGTTTATCAAAAGGAACAAAATGAACCAAGGTTGGCAGTCTTTGCTGATCTCTTAGGAATACCTTTTCTGGAGAAAAGTTGACATGAAGTGCAATAAGCTTGTAAAGGTAAATAGTTATTAATATTTTGGGTAACATAATGAATTATGATTATAAGTATGAACTGACTGGCAGCTTTTATTTCAGTATTAGCACAGTGTCTAGCCAATGTTGGAGTCCATGTATTATTTCATTTCAACTGGATGAAATGTTAAATAAACTCAGAATCAGAATAAATCCTCTCTTTTATTTGTATGTAAAGGACAAAGCAGTTTTTATGTTAAAGTTAGTGGTACCTTTCATTCAAACTTAATATCTAGGTACCGTCAGTGGCTCCTGTATTAATCAGGTAATACATTTCTAGTTTTGGCTACCAGTTTTCCACTTTCTTGAACACCATAGAGGCACCCGGCACCCACCATGAGCCCCACAGTATAAATTCCGGGAGCATTCATTCTGCCACAGGGGAATGAGATTCTGCCTTTGGCTTTGGTGACTAACACCCTTGCACACGATGCTGAGGTCAATTTGCTTTTATATTGTTCATCAGATTCTAACATGGAACTCGCCTTTTCCATAGTTCACAGAGAAAAATGTACATCTAACCCAGGATCTGGGGAGTGCCTCTTAACAAATGCAATAGAGAGCTGAGCATTTTACCCTCCTTGGTCACATCTCTGCACCTGTTTTACTGCTGGAAGTCTGTTCATCACTTAAATCATGGAGATATATTCAAGATATATTCTAGGGGTCAAACACAGCCAGTACAATCTTGATCGTACCTACTGGTAAAATGCATGTATTCAGGCTGCTGATATTCTTTGTGACCTTCAGTTTTATTGGTTTGGATCAATTGGACAGACTAATTGGATCTGCCTCATAGAGCTGTTGTAAACAAGATAACTCCAGTACAGTGCTTTACATATTGCCGGGCACACTCTGTGGATGATTGTTCATCGTATATTTGTTTAAAGACACTGGATGTGCATTCAAAATGCCAGTGTATCGATATACTGGTAAGATTTCAGAATCCTAGCAATTTCCCCAGAGACAACCCACAACCTCACTAAAAATAGCAGATTAAAATGGTCACAGGGAAACGCTTGAATCCTTGCTTTTAAAGTCCCTAACAAGGGTTTGCCTAAATGAGACAGAGGTAGGGAGAGTTTCTGCACATAGATGAGAAAGCTGGGGCTTCGATAGTACAAGCTCAAGACTGTTCCCGGTCGCTTGAAAACTATAGTGGTAGCCAAGGTCTGACACCCAAAGCTACAACTGGAGTGCTCTAATAAAATTAGCTTTTCAGAATTCGTGTATTCTCGTGCATTCAGAATTTCACTGAAAGCCGAAGGTTATATTTGGTAGTGATGATACAAGGATCGCTTAAACTCTAGATATTCAAAGCGTGGTCCATAGCCCAGCAACATCCAGGTTTGTTAGAAACGCAAGTGCTTGGGCCTCAGCGTCTGCAGAACAGGAGCCCCACGGTTCCTACACACATCACAGCTGGAGAAGGCCTGCCGAGCCACATCCCCGCTGCTCCCAGAGACCCAAGTTTCCCTCGGTCAGTTTCAGGTCGACTTCAGATACTCTGTGTATCCACCCCTCCCCAGACTCCAAGGAAGCTTGCAGCCTCAGTGCTGACAGTCTTAGGGACACCATCAACACGCTTGCGATTTCTGCTTTTCCACGGCCACAGCGCCATCACCTGAAACGCGTGGCCCAGGCCAACCCATGATTATCCATCCGGTTCATCCTGGAATTCGGGTTCTTTCCAGGAATCTGAAGAAGGGTCCTCACATGTCATCCCCAGGATGTGGAAAGAACAAGGAATCTGAAGGTTTCTAGGAACAGCTGGAAGTGAACGTTACCCCTGGGAATCGAGAGGCAAGATGGCTGGTACCACCCGGGTTGTAGCCCATTGTTCCTGAGCCAACCCAGCTGTCACTGAGGACCCCGCTGCCCCTGGAGCTTCCGGCATGGAAGGCGCGCTCAAGCCAATCCACAGACGGCCTGTTGAGCCCTTGGGGAGCCCGTGATATGCCCAGTCTTCAAGAGNAAAAAGTTGACTCATTGGAAAAGACTTTGATGCTGGGAGGGATTGGGGGCAGGAGGAGAAGGGGACGACTGAGCATGAGATGGCTGAATGGCATCACTGACTTGATGGATGCGAGTCTGAGTGAACTCTGGGCCTTGGTGATGGACAGGGAGGCCTGGAGTGCTGCAATTCATGGGGTCGCAGAGTCAGACATGACTGAGCGACTGAACTGAACTGAACTGAACCCCATGGACTGCAGCACTCAAAGGTTCCTCATCCTTCACTATCTCCCAGAGTTTGCTCAAATTTATGTCCTTTGCATTGGTGATGCTATCTAACCATCTTATCCTGTCACCTTTTTCTTCTACCCTCATTCTTTCCCAGCATCAGGGTTTTTTCCAGTGAGTTAAGCTTTTCTAAAGATAGAGATATAGAAAATTTCCTTGATCTGAATGAATATAGTCCTCATTTACAAAAAATCCTTTTTAATTTTATTTAAAGTATTATAATGTTAATATTTTAGGGGATCCTAGATGGCTCAGTGGGTAAAGAATCCACCTGTGATGCAGGTGATGCAGGTTTGACCCACAGATAGGGAAGATCCCCTGGAGGAGGATATGACAACCAATTCCAATATTCTTGTTTGTAGAAACCCATGGACAGAAAAGCTTGGCAGCTACAGTCCTTAAGGTCGCAGAGTTGGACATGACTGAAGTGGCTGAGCACATACATGATATTATTCACATTTCAAACTGGCTATACTCAAGGTGAAATTACAAACTGCAGTGTGGAAGCCAGTCAATTTAGATTGCAGAAGGTAAGGTCAAAAGCTTAAAGTGAGAAAAAAAAAAAAAAGNTTTTTTTTTTTTTTCCTGCATACATTACTCCTTGTAATACCCCCAAGAGATTCCTGTAAGCGTCATCTCCATTAAAAGGGTAGGGAAACTGTCTTGAAGAGGTGAAATCACTTGCCACAAAGCAAACGTGGTGAATTCAAAGGACTGTAAAAGATGTACTCACGTTCCCACATACACCCCCACAAGGTGTGTAGAGCACACAAATTGAAATAAGCTCCGAGCCAAGGTGAAAGGCAGGTCCACAGGTCATTTCCAGATGGGATTCCGTATTAGAGTAACGCAACCAGTGATTCTCAAGGGATGGTGCCTGGGCCAGCAGAGTCAGCGTCGCCAGACCTGCGTGTTCTCGGGCCCTTTCTATGGTGCTGAGTCAGACCTAAGGGGACTGCCAGCGAGCCCTCTGCGTGCTGTGACACAGCCCATTCAAACGTGAGCGCCGTTAGGCGGATGTTGGGATGAATGCTAGAGACTCAGCTCTGCTTAGGAAACGAGGAAGCCTAAGCGTTCTGACCCTGTTTCCTCATCTGCAAAGTGAAGTTGCTTCCCTCGTTGACGTCTTGGGAGGATTCAACGAGAATTAACAAACAGACAGCCCTGGGACCTCTCTGGTTAGGACTGTGCTTCCAATGTAAGGGTGTGGCTTCGATCCCTAGCCAGGGGACTAAGATCCCACAAGCCTTGCAGCACAGACAGAAGATAAAATATAAAATAAATGGACAGCACTTAGCCTGGTGTCTGGCACAGGGCACACTCAGCACATTATAGCTGAATGTATATGATCCCCAGGGCCGGAAGTCTGACAGCACTGTTGGTGATCCTGCTGGGAAATGAGCACTCTCGGGACCACTGGTGGGCATCCAAATTTTCCTGTAAGACAGCTTGGCAGTATTTATCAAAGCTTATAAAAGCACACACCCTCCTTAAAGCAATTTCACTTCTAAGAATTAATCCCCCAGGTGAATATACTCAGATTCACAGGAGGCCTGGCTACTCCTGGGAGCCTGATGAATGCAATGGTCAAGGAAGGTGAAGGGAGGGGGAGGTTGGAGAATGTGTACAGAAACTGCAAGGTAGGAAAAAAAAAGTGTATGTCATTATCGGGTAGTCAAAAGTATAAGAGTAAATTTTCCTTTAGGGAAAAATTCTTTTAATTTCTGAATTGGATTTTTGCAAGAGAAATAATAACTGATTTTCACAAATATAAAGTAATTTGGAAAGAAATGCTCTCTCTGGATAGTGCAGTTTTAAGTAATGTAAAACTTTTCTCCTTTATGCCTTTCTAATTTTTCATTTTTTCTTCTGCTTCTGNTTGCAAGAGAAATAATAACTGATTTTCACAAATATAAAGTAATTTGGAAAGAAATGCTCTCTCTGGATAGTGCAGTTTTAAGTAATGTAAAACTTTTCTCCTTTATGCCTTTCTAATTTTTCATTTTTTCTTCTGCTTCTGAACTTGGGACATGTTCAATACTTTAAAAAACAAGAACGATAACTATAGGTTATAGACCCAGTTTTGTAATAAAAAATGCATTGATATGTATAAAAAGATATATTAGAAAGATATATACCACAATGGTTTAAAGTTGGTGTCTATGGATTTACAGGGAAACTTTATTTTCTTTACAATTTTCTGTTTTCTCCGATTTTCTGGAATGCTCCTACGTTGGTTCTATTGATAAAATCAGAAAGATGTCAAGTTCTGGCCGTTCAGTGGCCTCAGCTCAGACTCGGAAGAGGGTGCCTCTCAGCTCCCAAGCCCTGGGATTACCAAGCCAGTCATCGACCCTCCCCTGGATTCCAACTCCCGGCTAGAAATGAAGGAAACAAAATCGGCCTTCCGAGCCCAACCTGAACCTGTGGTTTCAGCGCTCCAGACCAGAGAGAGCCGCAGCGCCGAAAGGCGCCGCCAGGGGGCAGCATAGCCCGCAAGATGGCGCGGTTGGAGCCCGCCGATCCCCAGAACGGCCGGCAGGGGACGCGAGGCCACAGACTGCGGCCTGGAGACGTGCATCTCCGGATTTCCGAGGCCAGGTCGGGAGGATGCTGCAGGAAGCTACGAGAACGACGTGCTCTCAGGCAGCAGGAAGCTGGGAAGATGCGGAGACAAGCAGGAATGGAGTCATCCCCTGCGGCTTGCGGTGCCCAGCGCCCGGTTCCCGACCGAAGGGGTCAGAGCTGAGCCCAGAACCACTGGGGCCGGAGTCTGCGCCCGCCCTCGGGCCACTGCACCTGGCCCCGGAGAGGAGCCCTGAGGCCGGCGTGGAGAGGGAGCTGGAATGGGATCTCAGCTGATACTGGGAAGAGGAGTACAGATTTTTCACTGGGAGGAGAAAAGGGGCGGGGAGAAAACGGGGCTTCTCCTACAGGAAAGGCTTCACCTTACCATGAAAAGACCTGGAAGCTCGGGAAGGTGTGGCTGAGCGGTGTGTGCAAGGGAGGGAACTTTGGGGGAAATGCTGCCAGTATCTCAGGATTGTGAGGGCCCTTCAGTACTCAGAGACGGAGTGCCGGCTTCATCCTGAGAGCAGGCAGGCCCTCTGCAGTGTTTGTCCAGGGGAGGAACAGGAGCCGCACCCTCACTCGGCCACTTACGGCTTTTGTCCAGCCAGATCCCCTCTCTGAGCCTCAGTGCTTTCATCAGTAAAATGGGGACAATAAAACCTGCATTACCGTCTTGCTGTGAAGCTTAAAATGGATAAATGGAGAGCCTTTCCTTCCCCTGTCCTTTTATCTCTCTGCAGTAAAGCAAATAGAAAAGACAGACCAGCAGGCCCTAATTTACAGTATGTCACAGTGGCGGCTCAGCGAGCGTGACTAGTCCAGAAGAGTCATCCCAGCTAGTTTCTAGGGACCAGGAAATCACTTCATCCTGTGTGATTGCAATCAAGAACAAGTTCTTTCGTCTTATTCCCGTTTATAATGAAAATGTATTTTAATCATGCGCAGTCTCCAAGAAAGATGGTAGCAGGAGAGAACAGTGCTTTTGATAAGAAAAAGCTAAAAATAGAGATGAAGATGTCGATTCTATTGAAATTCCAAAAGATGCCAAACTCTGAATAATAATTTCGGTCCAGAAGGTAGGAGGGGGCGCTGCTGGGAACCCCTTCTCCCCGTGGAAACATTTCAGGTGCAGCAAGAGAAGGGCTGTGCAGCTTTCCGGCTGGGCGGCGTGGGTGCAGACGGCTGAAATGGGAACGAAAGAAAAAGTTTTCTTCCAGCAGCCTTCTCACCAGCAGGGTGACTCACATCTGTAAATCCAGTGATGGAGACCTGAGGAGGAGGAAGAGGGTGCTGTTACTGAAAAAGAAGCTGAGACGGAATTTTGCTCCAGCTTCCCAGAGCTCCTTTGCAAGGCAAAATCTGGACAACGGGGAAAACAAAACAAAGAAACCCCAGGCTAAGTAGAGCCTGACAATAAAAATGGAGGGAGGAAGAGGGGAAGTCTGGACAGAAAGCTGCCTGGACCAGCTGTGGGCAGTAGCTTTCAAGTCTGAGAGTTGAAAGCAGGGCAGGTGGGGGTGGGGAGGTGTGGTTGGGGTGCAGGTTTGGGGGGAGAGGCTGTCTCTTATACANATTTATCAAAGCTTATAAAAGCACACACCCTCCTTAAAGCAATTTCACTTCTAAGAATTAATCCCCCAGGTGAATATACTCAGATTCACAGGAGGCCTGGCTACTCCTGGGAGCCTGATGAATGCAATGGTCAAGGAAGGTGAAGGGAGGGGGAGGTTGGAGAATGTGTACAGAAACTGCAAGGTAGGAAAAAAAAAGTGTATGTCATTATCGGGTAGTCAAAAGTATAAGAGTAAATTTTCCTTTAGGGAAAAATTCTTTTAATTTCTGAATTGGATTTTTGCAAGAGAAATAATAACTGATTTTCACAAATATAAAGTAATTTGGAAAGAAATGCTCTCTCTGGATAGTGCAGTTTTAAGTAATGTAAAACTTTTCTCCTTTATGCCTTTCTAATTTTTCATTTTTTCTTCTGCTTCTGAACTTGGGACATGTTCAATACTTTAAAAAACAAGAACGATAACTATAGGTTATAGACCCAGTTTTGTAATAAAAAATGCATTGATATGTATAAAAAGATATATTAGAAAGATATATACCACAATGGTTTAAAGTTGGTGTCTATGGATTTACAGGGAAACTTTATTTTCTTTACAATTTTCTGTTTTCTCCGATTTTCTGGAATGCTCCTACGTTGGTTCTATTGATAAAATCAGAAAGATGTCAAGTTCTGGCCGTTCAGTGGCCTCAGCTCAGACTCGGAAGAGGGTGCCTCTCAGCTCCCAAGCCCTGGGATTACCAAGCCAGTCATCGACCCTCCCCTGGATTCCAACTCCCGGCTAGAAATGAAGGAAACAAAATCGGCCTTCCGAGCCCAACCTGAACCTGTGGTTTCAGCGCTCCAGACCAGAGAGAGCCGCAGCGCCGAAAGGCGCCGCCAGGGGGCAGCATAGCCCGCAAGATGGCGCGGTTGGAGCCCGCCGATCCCCAGAACGGCCGGCAGGGGACGCGAGGCCACAGACTGCGGCCTGGAGACGTGCATCTCCGGATTTCCGAGGCCAGGTCGGGAGGATGCTGCAGGAAGCTACGAGAACGACGTGCTCTCAGGCAGCAGGAAGCTGGGAAGATGCGGAGACAAGCAGGAATGGAGTCATCCCCTGCGGCTTGCGGTGCCCAGCGCCCGGTTCCCGACCGAAGGGGTCAGAGCTGAGCCCAGAACCACTGGGGCCGGAGTCTGCGCCCGCCCTCGGGCCACTGCACCTGGCCCCGGAGAGGAGCCCTGAGGCCGGCGTGGAGAGGGAGCTGGAATGGGATCTCAGCTGATACTGGGAAGAGGAGTACAGATTTTTCACTGGGAGGAGAAAAGGGGCGGGGAGAAAACGGGGCTTCTCCTACAGGAAAGGCTTCACCTTACCATGAAAAGACCTGGAAGCTCGGGAAGGTGTGGCTGAGCGGTGTGTGCAAGGGAGGGAACTTTGGGGGAAATGCTGCCAGTATCTCAGGATTGTGAGGGCCCTTCAGTACTCAGAGACGGAGTGCCGGCTTCATCCTGAGAGCAGGCAGGCCCTCTGCAGTGTTTGTCCAGGGGAGGAACAGGAGCCGCACCCTCACTCGGCCACTTACGGCTTTTGTCCAGCCAGATCCCCTCTCTGAGCCTCAGTGCTTTCATCAGTAAAATGGGGACAATAAAACCTGCATTACCGTCTTGCTGTGAAGCTTAAAATGGATAAATGGAGAGCCTTTCCTTCCCCTGTCCTTTTATCTCTCTGCAGTAAAGCAAATAGAAAAGACAGACCAGCAGGCCCTAATTTACAGTATGTCACAGTGGCGGCTCAGCGAGCGTGACTAGTCCAGAAGAGTCATCCCAGCTAGTTTCTAGGGACCAGGAAATCACTTCATCCTGTGTGATTGCAATCAAGAACAAGTTCTTTCGTCTTATTCCCGTTTATAATGAAAATGTATTTTAATCATGCGCAGTCTCCAAGAAAGATGGTAGCAGGAGAGAACAGTGCTTTTGATAAGAAAAAGCTAAAAATAGAGATGAAGATGTCGATTCTATTGAAATTCCAAAAGATGCCAAACTCTGAATAATAATTTCGGTCCAGAAGGTAGGAGGGGGCGCTGCTGGGAACCCCTTCTCCCCGTGGAAACATTTCAGGTGCAGCAAGAGAAGGGCTGTGCAGCTTTCCGGCTGGGCGGCGTGGGTGCAGACGGCTGAAATGGGAACGAAAGAAAAAGTTTTCTTCCAGCAGCCTTCTCACCAGCAGGGTGACTCACATCTGTAAATCCAGTGATGGAGACCTGAGGAGGAGGAAGAGGGTGCTGTTACTGAAAAAGAAGCTGAGACGGAATTTTGCTCCAGCTTCCCAGAGCTCCTTTGCAAGGCAAAATCTGGACAACGGGGAAAACAAAACAAAGAAACCCCAGGCTAAGTAGAGCCTGACAATAAAAATGGAGGGAGGAAGAGGGGAAGTCTGGACAGAAAGCTGCCTGGACCAGCTGTGGGCAGTAGCTTTCAAGTCTGAGAGTTGAAAGCAGGGCAGGTGGGGGTGGGGAGGTGTGGTTGGGGTGCAGGTTTGGGGGGAGAGGTTGCCAAGAGGCAGCACGTGCTGAGCTCCCATCCTTGAAACTGAGCATTAAGAAGGCACCCCAGTCTGGGGGGAGGACAGGGTCTCTCCCCTTGCCTTCACTGCGGCATCATATGAAGATCCTTTCACAAGTCCCACTGCTGAGGCCCCAGCCAAGCCGATCACATCCCAACATTCAGAGGTGGCCTGGGAATCAGCATTTTAGGCTCCCCAGGCCTTGGGTTCTGAGTGCAGCCGGGACTGAGAACGGTTGTTCTCAGGCTTGAGGAGTAACGGAAGAGTTTTCATGGCTTTGGAGGTGCGGCAGTTGGCGGGGAGCGAGGTTGATGCCCGGCAGTGACATGCGGTTCAGCAGGGAGCTAGGCGTGAAGGCGTGTCATCGTTTAAATGCACTCGACCCCCCAGGAGCCGCTGTGACAGACAGGGGGGGTTCACAGTCGCCGAGTCGTTTTCCCCTATCGCCACAGCACCCTGTCAGTGAACTGTGAGTCTAGCGGCCACCCTTTCACGGGTGAAACGGCAGCCTTTCAGGCACTTGCCAGGGACCCGGGACCGCGGGCGAAGGGCGGCAGGGCGCTCCCCGCCCCCGGCCCTCCGCTCAGCCCGCCTGCCTTCGCGGCGAGGGCCGAGCCCGCTTCTGCCCCCGGGGAACCACGGCACCCGGGCCGTCGCGGGACGCCCACAGCAGATGTCCGCAGGAGCGCCGCGGCGCGGGAGTCCTGGAGAACCGGGCTCTGCAGAGCTGGCAGCGGGAGCGGAGTGATGAGGCTCCTGCAGCCCCGCAGGGAGCTCTATTCCGGGCGCGCAGCTGCCTCCTCCAGCCTTTCCCACCCGCATCCCCGCTCCGGCAGGTTCCCCCGGCACGCCTCCTCCTTCGGCCGCATTTTCTGCCTCAACCTCTCCGACCTAAGAAGCTCTTTCTTTTCACTACCCAAATAGTACTTGTTCATAAGGACAGACTAAGATGACACAGAAGTGTGTACAGGGATCGCTTCCTTCTTTCTAATGCCAGCCCCAGCCCCGCTTTCTTCGGGGATGGGGAATGGGAGGTAACCGCCTTGTATTGGTCTGTCGGGGGCTTCCCTGACGTTAGTTAGTGAAGAATCAGCCTGCAGTGCAGGAGATCGCAGTTCGGTTCCTGGGTGGGGAAGATCCGCTGAAGAAGGGATAGGCTCCCACTCCAGTATTCTTGGGCTTCCCTCCTATGGCTCAGCTGGTAAAGAATCTGCCGGAAGATTGCCGCAGATCCCCTGGAGAAGGGAAAGGCTACCCACTCCAGTATGCTGGCGTAGAGAATTCCATGGACTGTATAGTCCGTGGGGTCGCAAAGAGCTGGACACCAGTGAGTGACCTTCACTTTCGTCTGGACCTTGCATAGTATGCCATTAACTGTAAGCGTGTCCAGGCTCCCCAGCTGGCACTAGTGTGGAATCTGCCTGCCAATGCAGACTTAAGAGATGCGGATTTGATCCCTGGGTCGGAAAGATCCCCTGGAGGTGGGCATGGCAACCCACTCCAGTGTTCTTGCCTGGAGAACCCCATGGACAGAGGAGTCTGGTGGGCTATGGGCCATACGGTTGCAAAGACTGAGACACAAGTGAAGTGACTTAGCACATAAGTATATTTGGTTTGACTTTGTACAAATGAAATACACACATTCTCCTACAACCTCATTTTTCCCCTTAAAATTTTCTTATTTTTTAGGTAATATTTATAGCTCTTCCTCATTCTTGCTAAGAGCTTCACAGAAGTCTGAAGCAGCAATTCCTATAATTTATTAATCATTCCTCTGTTGATAGACATTTCTGTTATTTCCACATTTTTGCTACTACTGAAAAAATAAAAAATTCTGTCCTGAATACCCTTGTGCAAAGATTTATATTGTTATACAGTTGTTTCTCTGATAGAGGTTCCTATAAGTGAGATGAGTTAGGTTCTAGGAGCATTTAAATTTTTGGTGGTAATGATCAAAAGGAAAGGAAAGTGAAGTTGCTCAGTCATGTCCGACTCTTTGCGACCCCATGGCTCCTCTGTCCATGGGATTTTCCAAGCAATAGTACTGAGGTGGATTGCCATTTCCTTCTCTAGCAGCTCTTCCCAACCCAGGGATTGAACCCAGGTCTCCTGCATTGTAGACAGACGCTTTACTGTCTGAGCCACCAGGGCCAGCTGTATTTAGCATTTATTTTGATGTACATGATAAGCACAGTTTACTCATTATCCCATTTTAGCCTCTTATCAACTCTATAAGATGAATTCTATTATTAGCCTCATTTTTCACACAGTAAATTGAGACCTAGAACGGCTGACCCCCTTGCCCCAAATCCCACAAAGATCATATGGATTGTCCTCCGAAAGGGTATTTCACTCTAGCAGTAAGGGTCCACACCTTCCCCAACACAGAATATAATTGTCTTTTAAGAACTAAAAAATCTAAAGGTAACTTTTAAAAAGCGTTACTTTGTTCCTATCCCTGCCTCCTTCCCCTTCGACCTTTCATGGCCTGATGCCTGTCGGTCCCTTTGCTCTCCTACTGTCTACCCAGCCCTTAGGTGCCGATGCTCTGGGTACACTGCTGTTCAGTCCCCACATCAAACCTACGCAATAGGAACCAATCATCCTTTCACAGATGAGGAAACTGAGGAGCAGAAAGGCCATGTGACTCCCCGGGGGGGTCAAGGTCAACAGGAGCAGGAGCCAGGCTCGGACTCGGAGACAGTGTCTGCACCTCTCCCACAGACAGGGCGCAGAGCGGCTTGCCGACATTCGCACTGCTCTGCCCTCTCTCCTGAGTGCTTCCAGGCTCTCATTACCTCCCAAGTTTTAAAAACACACTTTCCATCTTGGAATTTGTCCAGTTGGGAAACGATGCTTCCTGGTAATCTGGTCCTAAATTCCTTAGCAAAAGCTGCAACGAAAGGCTTGTCCTCGGTGAAGTCCCACCAGAAGTCCCATCGTGGAGATGCGAATCAGATGGTGGAAAGGAGAGTGCCCCATGTGCACAGAGCTGGGGGACTGCCTAGGTCTCCCCAAGATCTGCAGCCGTCAAAGACCAGAGACCCCAGTTCTGGAGATGCTACAGTTTAGAGAAGGAGCCAGGTTGGCTGACCCCGTGCATCAGAAATACACCTCCCACCTACACTGTTGGTGGGAATGTGAACTGGTACAGCCAATGTGAAAAACAGCATGGAGGTTTCTCAAAAAACTAAAAATAGAGTTATCATATGATCCAACACTTTCACTCCTAGGCATATATCAGGAAAAAAAAAAAAAAAGAACTCTAATTTGAATAGATACATGCTTCCCAAAGTTCATAGCAGCTTTATTTACAGTTGCCAAGATATAGAAGCAACTAAGTGTCCATCAACAGATGAATGGATAAAGATGTGGTGTACATATACAAGGAAATACTACTCAGCCATAAAAAAGAATGAAATTTTGCCATTTGCAACAGTGTGGATGGATTTGGAGGGTATTATGCTAAGTGAATATGACAGAGAAAGACAAATACTGTAAGATCTCACTTAAATATGGAATCTAAAAAATACAACTAGTGAATATTTTAAAAAATGAAGAAGACTAGAATGAAAAAGGGAGAGAAAGGGAAGGAAAGAAAAATGGCCTCAAAGAATGACATTGGTTCCAAGCGTGGTGGCTGCCCCACCGTAGCCAGGACACTTTACCTGCCCCTCTTTTCTAGGAGGCCCCCCAGGAGTCAAGCAAACAGAGGATGGCTGAGAGAACTTACTCCTTTATGACTCTGAAAGTAGTCTTCAGTCGTGTCCGACTCTGTAGCCCACCAGGTGCCTCTGTCCATGGGATTCTCCAGGCAAGAACACTGGAGTGGGTAGCCATACCCTTCTCCAGGGGATGTTCCCCAGCCAAGGATTGAACCTGGGTCTCCTGCCCTGCAGGCAGATTCTTTACCACCTGAACCACCAGGGAAGCCCCTCTTTATGCCTCTAGTAATAATGAAAGCACTGATGACCTTTCCCCAGGACGTGACTGAACTCTTCTCTGGCTCAGACCCCCACTTTCACCAATCTCTCATGACCCATAGATCTGTAGAGCGTAGCTATTCTACCCCCACCTTCAGCCCCACCCCCTCGGAGGGGGTCTTTGACATCCCTGCTGAATGAGGCTCTTCACATGAAATCAATGAAACAGACCCAGAACAGAATCAGTCAGGGCACACGCCCCGGGGTGTCCAGAGTCCCAGGGACTCTGCCTGGGACGATGAGTCAGTTGCTGTGTGCCTCTGAGCTCTGGCTTTCTTGTTTGTACAATGAGGCAGTAACAGGAGCTGCCTGACAGGGTTTGTGCAAGGAGCTCGTGGCCTCGGGGAGGAGGCAGCAACACAGCCTCAGGCAGGCACGCCAGCACCTAAGCGGTAGGTCCTCTCTCAGTCCGCTGGGGCTGCTCTAACAGAAATATTGCAGACCAACCGGGTGCCTTATAAACAATGGAAACTCAGTTCCCAGACTTCTGGAGGCTGGGGAGTGGAAATCATGGCCCTGGTGGTTCCGTGTCTAGTGGGGACTCCCTTCCTCACTGAGGGCCATCTCCTCACTATAACCTCACAACCTCCCAGGTTGAAAGGGAGGGCTGGCTCTCTCTTTGGTAAGGGACCTTATCTCAATGCTGAGGGTTCTGCTCACATGGCCTAATCACCCCCCGCACAAGCCCCACCTCCCTAACAGCATCGTGTTGAGGATTAGTTTCAAATGTGAGTTTCAGGGGTTGGGGACACAAATGTTCAGCCTGCAGCAGTTAGCATCTCATCCGGGGCGCACAGTCCTCAAAAAGTAGGACTTGAGATCATATGTTTTTAATGAGGTGACATCAGGGAACGCAATGGGGGAACAGCAGGGAGCGACAGAAGCAAGCTAGCTGTGGTTTGAGTGGGCTCCTGTGTAGGCACCTGGGGCTCAGGCCACTGAGGAAGTGTGGAATCACATCCGTGTCATCACCCTGCACAATGCGGGGAAGTGAGGGCGGACTCTGAGCCCCAAGATGTAAGCATTGCCCTGGGAGGTGGTGGCCAGCCCCACTGAACGTCTGGGCACAGCTGTGTGAAGAGACAAGGGCAGAGAAGAGGGATGCAGAAGCTGGAGGAGGCTGGTGCTCAGCTTCAGGCCCACCCTGGAGGCTCAGGAGCATTGCAGAGGGGCCTTTATGGATCCTGCTCTGCTTACCATTATCACCAGTAACAATAAGTATGCATAGAGAGGTATTTTTCATGACATTGTACAGGAGACAGGGATCAAGACCATCCCCATGGAAAAGAAATGCAAAATGGCTGTCTGGGGAGGCCTTACAAATAGCTGTGAAAAGAAGAGAAGCGAAAAGCAACGGAGAAAAGGAAAGATATAAGCATCTGAATGCAGAGTTCCAAAGAATAGCAAGAAGAGATAAGAAAGCCTTCCTCAGTGATCAATAAAGAAATAGAGAAAAACAACAGAATGGGAAAGACTAGAGATCTCCTCAAGAAAATTAG
>SJYV01041997.1:59368-70616 GCA_006410875.1 Neotragus pygmaeus
TCCCCGGAAAATAACACATGAACAGAGATAGAGAGAGAGGAATGCCTTCCTGCCGTGGTCCCTGCTCCCGTTGGAAAGAAGTTCCAGGCGTGAGAATGAATGAGAGCAGACACTGTTAGCGGGCTGGCTCAGAGGAGACCTGCACCGTTTTGTAGGCTAGCAACAGTGGCGCCCCCTCCAGCACTCTCGCCTGGAGAATCCCTCGGACGGCGAGCCTGGCGGGCTGCAGCCCACGGGGTCGCGAAGAGTCGGACACAGCTGAGCGACTCCTTTCCCTTTTCACTTTCTTGCATCGGAGAAGGAAACGGCACCCCACTTCAGTGTCTTGCCTGGAGAATCCCAAGGACCGGGGAGCCTGGTGGGCTGCCGCCTATGGGTCCCACGGAGTCGGACACAACTGAAGTGATTTAGCAGCAGCAGCAGCAGCCAATTTTCATAGCCTCTAGAGAGAGAAAATTCCTACTGGAATGGTGGCATTAGGTGATTGGTTAGGATGCCGTGTTGTTGCTGTTGGTCAGTTGTATCCTACTCTGTGACCCCAGGACTGCAGCACGGCAGGCTTCCCTCTCCTTCACCATCTCCCTGAGTTTGTTCAAACTCATGTCCCTTGAGTTGATGATGCCATCCGACCATCTCATCCTCTGTCGCCCCCTTCTCTCTCCTTCAATCTTTCCCAGCATAAGGGTCTTTTCCAATGAGTCAGCTCTTCAAATCAGGTGCCCAAAAGTACTAGAGTTTCAACTGCAGCATCAGTCCTTCCAATGAATATTCAGGGTTGATTTCCTTTAGGATTTCCTTTCCGTGCTGTTAAAGGTATTCTCAAGTGTCTTCTCCAGCACCACAATTCAAAAGCATCGGTTCTTTGGTGCTCATTCTTCTTTATGGTCCAACTCTCATATCCATACATGACTACTGGAAGAACCATAGCTTTGACTATATGGACATTTTCCAGCAAAGTGATTAAAAAGTGGTGCTTTTTAATACACTGTTTAGGCTGGTCATAGCTTTCCTACCAAAGAGAAAGAGTCTTTTAATTTCATAGCTACATTCACCAACGTGATTTTGGAGCCCAAGAAAATAAAATCTGTCACTGTTTCCACTTTTTCCCCTTCTGTCTGCCTTGGAGTGTGGGACTGGATATCATGATCTTAGTTTTTTGAATGTTGAATTTCAAGTCAGTTTTTTCACTCTCCTCTTTCACCCTCATCAAGAGGCTCTTTAGTTCCTCTTCATTTTCTGCCACTGAAGTGGTATATGCATATCTGAGGTTGTTATATTTCTCCTGGTAATCTTGATTCCAGCTTGTGATTCATCCAGCCCAGCATTTCTCATGATGTACTCTGCATATAAGTTAAATAAACAGGGTGACAATAGACGGCTTTGTCATACTCCTTTCCCAATTTTGAGCCAGTCTGTTGTTTCATGTCCTGTTCTAATTGTTGTGTCTTGACCTGCATACAGGTTTCTCAGGAGACAGGTAAGGTGGTCTCATCCTCCCATCTCTTTAAGAATTTTCCAGTTTGTTGTGATCCACACAGTCAAAGGCTTTAGCGTGGTCAATGAAGCACATGTTTTTCTGAAATTACCTTGCTTTCTCTATGATCCAATGGATGTTGGCAATTTGATCTCTGATTCCTCTGCTTTTTCTCAATCCACTTTGTGCATCTGGAAGTTCTCAGTTCACATACTATTGAGGCCTTGCATGAAGAATTTTGAGCATTACCTTACTAGCATGTGAAATAAGTGCAACTGTGCAGTAGTTTGAACATTCTTTGGCATTGCCCTCCTTTGGTATTGTAGTGAAAACTGACCTTTTCTAGTCCTGTGGCCACAGATGAATTTTCCAAATTTGCTGACATATTGAGTGCAACACTTTAACAGCATCATCTCTTAGGATTTGAAATAGCTCAGCTGGAATCCATCACCTCTAGTAGCTTTGTTCATAGTAGTGCTTCCTAAGGCCCACTTGACTTCGCACTCCAGCATGCCTGAATCTAGGTGAGTGACCATATCATCTTGGTTATCTGGGTCATTAAGACCTTTTTTGTATAGTTCTTCTGTGTATTCTTGCCACTGGTTCTTCATGCATACTCCTCATAACTGGCTTGCCAAAGGAACCCAGGGCAGCTACCCATCTGTCTGCCCATTGTTTCTTTGAGAGCATATTCCTGCTTAAGCAAATCCTCACTTGATCTCCCTTTCTCATTTCTGAATTCCATCTACTATAAGAACCTTTCACCAGGAATAGTCTGTCTGGAGGACAGAGAACTTGGATGGGCCTACAAGACTGCACTGCAGAGGGATAGAGGGGGTCTGGGATGACCTGGAAACTTGAGGCTCTCCAAAGTGCCAGGAAAGAGACAGAGTTACTCAGGAGGGAAACTGCAGAGAAATAGTGTGCAATACAGCCAAGATGGAATGTGTGTGAGTAAAAGTTAAAAAAAAAAAAAGTCTAAATATTTGTAGTGGAAGTGGCCAGAGGATACAAATCTCTGAAAATAAAAAGGGAGGAGCTTGGTGTATTACTATTTCTAAATAACTTGTGGAAGCAGCAGAAGAGAGAGAAAAGTGTGGCATGTCAAAGAAAACCAGCATCAGACAATGTTAAAGGCAGCAAGGCAGATTTTTTTTCCAGACCAGGGCAGTAGGGCAGAAACTCGGGTACAAACAAAGTGAGCTCAACTCTAACTGGGAAAAAGGTGACTGAAGCTTTTAAAGAAAGAGCAGAAAGGGGACATGAGGAAATGGAAAATCACGGAAGGGAGTTACATGAAGAATTACTGAAAATAGCTTGACAATGTGGGTTGGAACAGGTACATTTTGTGGTTTGGCTTAATTTTTTTTTTTTTTTGAGTGCCAACTACAATTGGTACTCGCCATCTACCTCTGCAAGGATTAAATTATGTGCAGCTGAAGTTGCTGATCTTCAACACCTCCTAAAAGGAGTTTGGGGTGGAGAGCAGAAATGAGGTACTCTGTGCTCTGGAAAAAGTTGGCAGAATGGGTCTTTAGATAATCAGATATTTTCAGGAAGAGATTTGATGAGTCAATTCTTGTTTCTCCTTGTATCTAGAAAAGCGCTAAAGACCTTCAGGGTGACGTCTGCTCCTTGTGACTAACAGCAACCTTCTGCAAAAACCATGCGCTTGATTGCACGATCTCCCCCTTCTCTAAAATCACATATATTCTGACCTCCCCGCCCACCTCTTTGGAGCAGTTTCTCAGAGCTATCTGAAATGCTGTCTCCTGGGCTATAGTCCTCATTTTGCACAAAGAAAACTTAACTCAGAACTCTCATGTTGTGCCTTTTTTTTTTTCCCCCAGTTGACATGAACACAGACTTAGCACAGGGGCCTGGGGTTACCTGTTGAGGCATGAGCTAGTGCAAGTGGAAGCCAGGCTAATATTTGGCCAAGCCTCTCAGCATCATGCAGGCAAACTCTTTGTACTAAGGGGAAGTCTATGGTTCAGAGTAGCCAGGAGAGCTGGCCACCCCATCTTCTGCACAGGGTAGAAAATAATCTCACATTTTAGTGGAAAATTATGCATATTCTATAGCACACCCTATATTATCAGACGCTGATTCTGTGGGAGTCCTGTAAGTAGTTTGTTACATGTAGACACGTGGAATCTGTCCTGTCTCATTCCCCTCCACAGATTTACAGAAAGTTTGCCTTCATCTGTAACTCATTTCAACACTCCTTACCCCACATATATTTGTGCTTTTCTGACTCTTCCTTTGAATGGGTTAAACATCCTCCTTGTTCCTTTGTTGAAATGGACTAAAAATTTTAAGATATGTTCATATTTAAATGTATGTGTATTAGAGTCACTATTTTACTTGTTTCTGAAAATCGTCTTTTAACAACAAGAATTCCTCCAAAATGTATGGGAAAACCCATCCTATTTAAATATGAGTAAGCGGAGGAAGATTGGGGTTAAAGAATAAGAAAGACAATAATTAGCAAAGTAATATATCTATGAAAAGCAACAACACATTAGAAACATTTAGTTCCAGTGAGAAGAAAACTATAACCTAATATTTCAAAATGAGCTAGAAAACTGGAGGGGGTGGGAAGAGCCATTAACAAAGACCAATATAAAACAGAATTGGAAAAGGTCAGAAATGAATTAGAGATAAAGTTGATAGGCACCACAGAAAACTGCTGTTAGAGAAATATAAGGTTAAAAGAGGGGAAAAAAATGAAACAGAAATGAGGAATTTAAAAAGATTTGAGATAAAGTGATAGATACAGAAAATAGAATAGAATGTTCACCTTCAACACATGTATAATAGTTCTGAATGGGGGGAGGGGCGCAACACAAGAAAACAAAGAGCAAAAACTGTGATCTCAGAAGCTTTTCTGGGGGGGAAAAAAGATACTTGAGTTATATAATCTGGGAAAAGCAACTGGTCAAAGCTAAATGGTCAATGCCAAGCCACACTCCAGTTAAACATTTGGACTTTAAAAGGAAAACTGCATTAGGTGTCCAGCCAAAATGAACAAATTAATAAGAGGGAAAGAATTCGAAGACAAATTATCATCAGAACCACTTTATGTTAGAATTCTAAAGAGTAACATATTTAAAAAGTTTCAAGAAAGAAACAAGAGCCAAGGATTTTATATTCAGTCAAATGGATCAAGTGAAAAGGTCACAGTACAAGCTGTTATAAATAGCCAAGCAGCAAAATCACACAAAATATATGACATCTCCAAATTCAAAATGATAGTTTAAAAATCTCATGGTTTCCTTTAGAAACTGCTAAGTATCAACTCTTTATGCCGAAAATTGATGAATAAAGAATAAGACTGAAGTATTTGCTTGCCTTGTTTACATGGATTAGATTTCAGGGAAACCAAATAGCAACCAAAAGTTTTTTCCATGTAGGAGAATCATAGCCAAGAAATGATAGCATTAGATAATCTCCAATTTACAATCCCTAATGAAATAATACATCTATGCCAATGTCTCCCAACCTCCTTTTCATTATCATCCTCCTCAAGGAGTCTTTTGAGACTTTTTTCCCCAATCAACTTTTCTCCCATGAAATTTTAATACTACAAATATATTGTATACTACTGTGTACTATATGTACTTCTGTGCTTTATACACAGGGAAAAAAAAGATTTTTTTTTTTAATCCCCCATCCAAGAACAATTTTTTGCCTCCTCGGAGACATTGTCAGCCCAGTAAGAATGCATGATCTAGACAGTGATCATCAATGGTATGATGGTGAACTTTATCATGCTGAGACCACTGACACATCTGAACTTGCTAATCGTTCTTTAAAATGTGGAAAACAGATGTTCTGGGTACCTTGACATAAAGCAATAGGAAATAAAGAGCACTACTGATCAGTGGTGAAAGAGGAGAGTGAAAAAGCTGGCTTGAAACTCAACATTCAAAAATCTAAGATCATGGCATCTGATCCCATCACTTCATGGCAAACAGAAGGGAAAAAAGTGGAAGCAATGATAAACTTTATTTTTTGGGGCTCCAAAATCACTGTGGATGATGACTGCAGCCATATTAAAAGACACTTGCTCCTTGGAAGGAAAGCCATGATAAACCTAGACAACATACTAAAAAGCAGAGACTTCACTTTGCTGACAAATGTCCATATAGTCAAAGCTACAATTTTTCCAGTAGTCACGTGTGGATGTAAAAGATAAAACAGGTTGAGTGCCAAAGAATTGATGCTCTAGAATTGTGGTGCTGTTTTGGGGCGGGAGGTGGGGGGAGGGATTCTTGAGAATCTCTTCCTTGGACTGCAAGGAGATCAAATCAGTCAATCCTAAAGGAAATCAACCCTGAATATTCACTGGAAGGACTGATGCTGAAACTGAAGCTCCAATACTTTGGCCACCTGATATGAAGAGCTGACTCTTTGGAAAAGGCTCTGATGATGGGAAAGATTGAGGGCAAGAGGAGAAGGGGACGACAGAGGATGAGATGGTTGGATGGCATCACCGACTCAATGGACATGAAACACCAGAAATAGTGCAGGAGAGGGAAGCCTGGGGTGCTGCAGTCCACGGGATCGCAAAGAATCTGACATGACTTAGTGACTGAACAATGGCCACAAACCAATGAGTAGCACTTGCAAAAAAAGGAAAGAATAAATCTGACTCTAACCAAGCCTCTAACTATAACTGGTCTAGAGGAAATACAAAGATAGACAAGGATGTTAAATACAGCAGGAGGAAACAATCAGTTAAACCTAGAATATGCTAAATTTTACAAGAGAAATGACCCAGTTTCTTCAACGAATGGGAAAAAAATGCAAAAGGAAAAAAAGAAGAGGGAAAAAGAACTACAGATTAAAAGAAATTTAGGAGACATGTCAACCAAATGCAGTCTGTGGGTCTTATGGAACATAATTTGGATATTAGATGATATTAAGGAATTGTTACCAGTTTTGTTGAGTGTGATAATGGCACTGTGGTTATGATTTTTAAAGGTCTTCACCTCTTAGAAAGTCAAATTGTTGTATTAATGGGTGGAGTCACATGATGTCTTGAATTTAACTTAAAATAGGCCAGCCTTCCCCTCCCCTGGACAAAAAGAAAAAAAAAAAGGTTGGGATAAAAATTGAGAAAACAAGAAAGGCAGATCTTAACAACTGTCAAATTTTGTGATGATATGGCAAAGTACCTCACATAAGTCTCATCTCTACTTCTTAGTATGTAGAAAGTTTTCACTACAAAAGGGTTTTCTTTAAAAGAATTGTTATTCACTCAACCAAAGTATTCAAGAGTAAATATGAAAGAGAGCAGCCAACTGATGCTTTCTGGGGATTAGAGGCCAGTGTTCTCAGGTACTCTTGTTTTTTAAAGAATCTAGAAATTGGGTTTTTATGGAAACTCTCCAAGTTCTTAAGTGTTAGCAGCAAGTTCTGGATGTGAGAGTTGCACTATAAAGAAGGCTGAGTGCCAAAGAATTGATGCTTTTGAACTGTGGTGTTGGAGAAGACTCTTAAGAGTCCCTTGGACTGCAAGGAGATCCAACCAGTCCATCCTAAAGGAGGTCAGTCCTGAATATTCATTGGAAGGACTGATGCTGAAGCTGAAACTCCAATACTTTGGCCACCTGATGCAAAGAACTGACTCATTTGAAAAGACACTGATGCTGGGAAAGATTTGAGGGCAGGAGGAGAAGGGGATGACAGAGAATGAGATGGTTGGATGGCATCACCAACTCAATGGACATGAGTTTGAGTAATCTCTGGGAGTTGGTGATGGACAGGGAGGCCTGGCGTGCTGCAGTCCATGGGGTCACAAAGAGTCGGACACGACTGAGCAACTGAACTGAGATGAACTGAACTGAGCAAGTTCTGCATTTGGCCCCATTGTGGATCCAATATAACTTGCGAGGCCCTCATGTAGGACTTGGGGAAAAAAGCCAAACTCCATTGCTCTGATTGAAAGTAGTCCACACTGGGAATAACCCGTCTGCTTTTAGTTTTGAAAAGCATGGTTATTTTTGAAATGTTGGTTTATTTTCCCAAGGCCAGCTGAAACGATTGACTTTAAAAATGCACTTCCAGGCCTCATCTTCCTGCTGTGCCCGAAAGCAGTACTGCTGCTCAGTCCTCACTCCCACATGTCCCTGCAAAACACTTTAAAAAAAATGAAGTGTAATTAATTTACAATATTGAATTAGTTTCAGGTGTACAGCAAAGTGATTCAGTTATACATATTTTTTCATATTTTTTCCATTAGAGGTTATTACAAGATATTGAATACAGTTTTCTGTGATATATAGTAGGTTCCTGTTTTATAAACTGAAATATGTATCTGTTAATCCCAAACTCTTAATTCACCCCTCCCCCCAACCACTTTCCTTTTTGGTAACCTTAAGTTTGTTTGCTATGTCTGTAAGTCTATTTGTTTTATAAACAATTTCATTTGCATAATTTTTTAGATTGTATATATAAGTGATATTACATGATACTTGTTTTTTCTCTGTCTGACTTACTTCACTTACTATAGTAATCTCTAGGTGTATCCATGTTGCTGCAAATGGCAGTATGATACTCTTTTTCATGGCTGTGTAATACTCCACATAGATAAAGATGTGATTATATACATGTATCACATCTTTCCCATTCATCTTTTGATGGACACTTAAGTTGCTTGGCTACTATATATCATGCTGCTATGAATATTGGGGGGCAAGCATATTTCCAGATATATGCCCTGGAATGGGATTGCCGGATCATATATTAACTCTGTTTTTAGTGTTTTAGGGGACCTCCATACTATTCTCCATAGTGACTGCACCAATTTACATTCTTGCCAACAGTGTAGGAGGGTTCCCATTTTTTCACATTCTTTTCAGCTTTCATTATTTGCAGATATTTTGATGATGGCGACTCCAACTGCTATGAGGTAACACTTCACTGAAGTTTGATTTGCATTTCTCTAATAATTAGTGACGTTGATTATCTTTTCACATGCCTGTTGGCCAACTGCGTGCCTTCTTTGGAGAAGTGTCTGTTTAAGCCTTTTACTCATCTTTTGTGTTTTTTTTTTAATATTGAGCTATGTGAGTTATTTATATATTTTGGAAAGTACAAATAGAAAATGATGGCCCCTTCTCAGGTGCATCCCTTGTGATTATTTCTTTGATCTTTCTCCTCCCCTTTGATTGACCTGTCTTCCCGCTCTTTCTTCACCCCTCTTCCTCCCTCCAGTCCACACAAGGCTGGGCCCCCATTTTGTCGTGCACACTCCCGTGGGCAGGCACCTGTGATTTGAGTCACCCTCGTCACACCCATGACTCCTAAGTCCCCCTCTTCAGCCCAGCCTGCCCTCCTGATGATTTTCCAAGACGCCTCAGCGATGACTCAGCTTGACAGTGTTCCAGCCAGGTGCACAGTCTTTCTTTCCCTCTCACTCCCCTCTCCTGATGTCGCTGTGAACAGGGCCACTCTGCTCAGAAACCATAACTTGGATATCAAATAGCTGTATGATCTCACATGTGGGTCTGCGTTCATTCATTCATTCATTTAACAAACACTTATCGAATGCCTATCACGGGCCAGGCACTGTCTGGACACTGGGGAAGTCAGATGCGATGGCTTTGCTCTGATGAAGCTGATGATAGAAAGACAGCCCTGTGATATAAAGCAGGGCAAGGTGATAGACAGTGACTCTGAGCAGGGCCTTTGGAGCAGAGCCCTGGGTGAAGTGAGGAGTAAGCTATGTGGATATTTGGGAAAGAAGGTTCCAGGCAGAGGGAACAGCGTGTGAAAAGGCCCTGAGGCAGCAGCGTCTTGGCAGATTCCAGAAACAGAAAGTAGACCAGGAAGGCTGGAATTGAGTGAATGAGAAGAGGGTGGTAAGGGAAGGGATCAAAGAAGTAGCAAGAAGCTGGATGGTGCAGAATTTATCAGTCATGGGATGGGCTCTGGGTTTACTTCTAGAGCAGTGAGAGGCCACTGGAGGGCCTTGGGCAAAGCGATGACCATATTTCATGGACATCTGTGTCACAACTCTCTGATTTTGGCTGGAGAGTAAACTGTGGGAGGACAAGAGGAGAAGCAAGGAGACTGGTGGACCAGCATTTCCATGAGACCCTGTTCTCAGAGATTCCTTGCTCGCCTGGACTGTTTATTGCATTCTGAATTCTGAAGGCCCTGGATGAGCTGTTTAGAACTGGCTGCCTGCACTAAAATTCAGAGTTCCTGGCTGTGTGCTGTCCATGAAGCACAAGCTAAAGAGGTGAGAAGCTGGGTTCCGCCTGGATTTCAGCTCTTGCCGGGATCTCTCTTCCCTGAATCATTCCAGCATCTGGCTCCTTCTCTTCCTTTGGGTCTTTGCCTAAGTATGAGCTCTTCAGAGCCCTCTTCTCCGACACTCTATGTAATCAGAGCTCCTCTGTTATTCTCTGCCACTGTGCTCTGTCTATTTTCAAGGCACTTATCACATGTCACGTCCACACACATGCGTGCATTCTAGATTACCATCCCTCTTCCCCTAGTAGGGGATTCCCTGGTGCCTCAGACAGTAAAGAGTCTGCCTGCAAGGCAGGAGACCTGGGTTCGATCCCTGGGTTGGGAAGATCCCCTGGAGAAGAAAACAGCAACCCACTCCAGTATTCTTGCCTGGAAAATCCCAGGGACAGAGGAGCCTGGCAGGCTACAGTCCATGGGGTCACAAATAGTTAGACACAGCAGAGCAACTTCACTTTCACTTTCCTTTTCTTTCTCCTACTAGACTAGAGAGCCAGGACTGCCGTCTCGCAAGCATGAGAAGAAAGATTCTCAGAGAGGCTGCCCGGAAGTTCCGACAAGCAGGGCTGGGTCATCCAGCTTGGAACTGTCAACCTCCAGACTTCCTGTCAAATGAGGACTTGAAAAATCCCATATTTAGGCCCCTTGTGTTTGGGATGTTGCTTACACAGCCAATAGCATCTCAGGGGACACACCCCATTTTACAGAAGAGCAAACTGAGTCTGACTAATGACATCACTAAAGAAGCTCCTGCCTTCGCTGCTTCTGTTCAATCCACCAACGTGCCTCCTCTGCCCGGCCCCCTCTATCCTCCTGGCAAGGACAGCCTTGTCCTTGAGGACCCCCCTTCCAAGCCCTGTTCCCTAGGAAACCTTTGATTGCACCACCCCCTGGCGCCTCCCCACCTAGAGGATTGTTTGTGAGGGCCCAGTAGCACCAGCAGCACAGAGTTCTTCAAGAGAGGGGAGACTTCAACCTTGGTCTTTTTAAAAGCCATCATTATTGTTTCATGTTGGAATTAGTGATCATTATTTTATTTCCCACTGCGTTTATGCCAAAGAAGCAGCTCATTCCCTCAGAGTCTTCAAAGGTATCCCTGTGCCCCAGGGACTCTCCAGGTCTGCAGGGAGGGCGGGGCCTTTTCTGTGCTCACAGAGATCCATCCTGAGGGTGGGGAGGCTTCTCTGGGCCCAGCTACAGCTTACTGGTTGCAACCTTGGGCTTGTCACCTCTCTGACACTTGGGTATTTCCTCAGCAAAGGGAGGGTGTTGGACTCAGTGGGTCTTCCTGTCCCCATCTCTGAAGACATTATTCTGAGTCTGTGCGCATCAGGAACTGCTCACTGAATTCTGAGCTGATTTCTCTAGTCAACTGTGCTGTCTCCCCAGGGACTGAGGAAGCCCTGGAGGGCCCAGGACTAGATGCAGCTCCATGAGATGGGTTATCCGGGGGAAACCTTCACCCTTGCAGCATTTTCCCCTACTGTTTCTCATCAGGTCCTCTCGAAG
>SJYV01042000.1:0-41786 GCA_006410875.1 Neotragus pygmaeus
TCCTGATGCTGCAAAAGATTGAAGGCAGCAGGAGAAGGGCATGACAGAGGATGAGATGGTTGGATGGCATCAGCGACTCAATGGACATGAGTTTGGGTAAACTCCGGAGTTGGGTGATGGACAGGGAGGACTGGCGTGCTGCGGTTCATGGGGTCGCAAAGAGTCAGACACAACTGAGCAACTGAACTGAACTGAATAAGTAAATGAAGCCAACTTGAAAAGGCTATATAGTATATATTTTTATCTATATAACATTCTGGCAAAAGCAAAACCATGGAAGACAGTGAAAAAAAGGGAGTGATTAGCAAAGAAAAGGAAAAAGAGTGATTAGCTAAGAAAAGGAAAAGATGAATAGGCAGAGCCCAGAAGATTTTTAGGGCAGTGAAACTATTTTCCTAAATACTATGATGCTAGATACATGTCATTATATACTAGTCAAAACCTAAGGAATGTACAACAAGAAGAGTGAAATCTATGTGGAGAATAGTATGGAGGTTCACTAAAAGACTAAAAATAGAGTTACCATATGATCCAGCAATCCCATTCCCGGGCATATATCCAGAAAAGGCAAAAACTCTAATTCAAAAAGATATGCGAACCTCAACGTTCATATTTACAATAGTCAAGACATGGAAGCAACTTAAGTATCCATCAACAGATGGATAAAGAAGATGTAGTATATATATGGACAATGGAATACTATTCAGCCTTAAAAGAAGAATATAGACTGCCGTTTGCAGCAACTGAATGGACCTAGGGATTATCATACTAAGTGAAATAAGCCAGACAAAGAAAGACAAACATCATATGATATCACTTATATGTAGAATCTGAAAAAATGATACAAATGAATTTATTTACAAAACAGAAACAAACTCACAGACATAGAAAACAAATTTATGATTACCAAAGAGGAAAGGTAGGGGAGAGATAAATTAGGAGTTTGGGATTAACAGATACACACTAATATAAACATATATATATTTATATATACATATATACACATACGTATATATATATAAAATAAACAACAAGGACCCAGCACAAGTCCCTGTATATAGCACAGGGAACTATATTCAATACCTTGTAATGACCTATAACGGAAAAAAATCTGAAAAAGAATATATGTGTGNATATATATATATTGCTGAATCACTTTGCTTGTACACTTGAAACTAACATAACATTGTAAGTCAACTATGCTTCAATTTTAAAAAAGAGTGAACACTAATGTAAACTATGGATCTGGGGTGATGGCACGTGAATGGAGATTCACTGATTTTAACAAATGTATGACTCTGGTGCGGAATGTGGACAGTGGGAGAGGCTGTGTGTGGCACCAGAAGGAATCCTCTGTATTTTCTACTCAATTTTGCTAAGAATCTAAAACTGTTATAAAAGATAAAGTCAATTAAAAAACAAATAACTAAAAGCTCATTGAGAGACGCACTATTAGGAAACAGGTCACCAAACTTCCCATTTAAGTAAAAGACACCACCTTCCTTGGCTCAGTGGCAAAAAAATCTGCCTGCAATGCTAGAGATGCAGGAATTGTAGGTTCAATCTCTGGGTCAGGGAATTTAGACAGATGGTAACGATGACCCTATATGTGAGACAGCAGAAGAGACACAGATGTAAGGAACAGACTGTTGGACTGTGGGAGAAGGCAAGGTGGGATGATTTGAGAGAATAGCATTGAAACATGTATATTATCATATGTGAAACAGATCGCCAGTCCAGGTTTGATGCACGAGGCAGGGTGCTCAGGGCTGGTGCACTGGGATGACCCTGAGGATGGGGAGGGAGGTGAGAGGGAGGGTCAGGATGGGGAACACATATACACCCATGGCTGATTCATGTGAATGTATGGCAAAAACCACCACAATATTATAAAGTAATTAGCCTCCAATTAGAATTTAAAAATAAATAAATTAAAATTTAAAAAAAAATCCCTGGGTCAGGAAGATCCCCTGGAGAAGGAAATGGTAACCCACTCCAGTATTCTTGCCTGGAAAATCCCAGGGACAGAGGAGCCTGGCGGCTACAGTTCATAAGGTTGCAGAGCTGGACATGACTGAGCACTGACAGACACCACATTTCTCCTAGTTATACAAACTAGTAACCCGAGGATCATTCTTGATGACTGCCCTTACCTCACTCCCCACTTTCATCCCTCTTGCTGAAAATATAATCTTAATATTCTTCCCAATACTGTTGCAACCTTTGTAGGCCAAGCCAGACTAGAGACAGTCTCTCTTATCTCTCTCCAGACTGGAGACCGTTTAACTGTTCTTCTAGCTTCTGTTCTTGTCAGATTTTAATCTGTTCTCCACACAGCAGCCAGAGTAGTCATTTGGAAACATAAACTTATGTCATTTCACTGCTTAACATTTGAAAGGATTTTTTTCTGCAATGTGAATAAAAGCCAAACTCTTCAAACAAAGCTGGTCAGGTGTCCACTTATCTTCCAACCTCAACTCACTCCCCTCCCTGTCTTGATCATCAAGCACTGAAAATATAAGCCTTCTTTCACCGTGTTGTCTAGTAGACTTTCCATTACTCTCTGTCTCTGGATATGGTTTGTTTCCTTCACAGCCCTTGGAATTTATAACTTGCTCGTTTACTTATTCTCTCTTGACCTCTCCCACTAATGTGGAAGTCCCATGGGAGCCAGAGTTCATTAGTTCTGCCTGCTGTGGCATTCTAATACCTAACAGTGTGGCTTGAGCTTAGTAGGCAGCTGTGTACCAGGAATGAGCAGTGGGAAGAGTACCCTCCATGGCTCAAGCAATAAGAGGATGTGTTTAAAAACAGTAATTCAAGGCAACTAGGAGTTGGTTTGCTTTTTATCATCACCATGAGTCTTAACAGTGTGATAGAGTACTCCTCCCTCTCAAATTCTTTTCTAAAATTAATTTTTATTGGAGAACAGTTTATTTCCACCCCCCAAATTCTTTTGTTGATATAAATTCTGTAACAATTGTTGCTGGACTTCCCAGATGGCTCAGTAGTAAAGAATCTGCCTTCCAATGCAGGAACTGAAGGAAATGGCAATGCACTCCAGTATTCTTGCCTGAGAAATCCCACATACAGAGGAGGCTTGTAGGCTACAATCCAGAGGGTCTCAAAGAGTCAGACAAGACTGAGCGACTAAGCACACACACAATTGTTGCTATTACTGAGTTTCACTGATGAAAGCTTCAAATTAACATATTTGTATCACTTTTGCTTCAGTAAACATTTTATTTTACATAAAAGTTAATTGGGAGAATTCCCAGTTAGACATGCAGACTCAGCTATACATAGGTACTTCAAAACTAAGTTTACAGGACGGAGGTTCAAGAGTGAAGGGACATATATGTATATGGGGGGACATATGTATTCATATATGTATGTGAGGGGGAGGGGACACAGGTATACATATGTATACCTATAGCTGATTCATGCTGATGTATGGCAGAAACCAACACAACACTGTAAGAAATTAATCTCCAATTAAAAATAAATTTAAAAAGCGTAAGTTCATAACAGTTTAGAATTATTCTACTCATTTTGGGAGCAGTTCACATTTCAAGCCCCTGCAATACAACATATTCTTGAATTTAAACATTAGATTCAAATAAATGATAGCCTGTGATTATATAGATTAAGACATGGAATGATTTCTATTCTGTCAGTCTATGTGATCATTTAAAGTTTCATTCGTGCTTAAAATTTACAACAATGAAACAGAGTGCACATGGTAAGATTTTATCTGGTTAATGTATGTTTTAGTTCATGCATGAAATAATTTACTGAATTTGAATAATAATCTTTGAAATTGAAAGTCTTTAAAATTGTTATTATTTAATAAGCTAAATATCATTATTCATCAATAGATGAATATATAGGAATAAATTTTTTAAATGTTTTTTCAAAAAATATATTAATGCAAATAAAGAGTATCAATTATAGGAATTCCCTGGCAGACAAGTGGTTAGTACTATGTGCTTTCATTGCTGAGGGTAAGGGCCCAGGTTCAGTTCTAGTTTCAGTTCCTGGTTGGAGAACTAATATCCCAAAGCTGCATGGCATAGCCAAAAAAAAAATTATCAATTACTTCTTTTCTTTTTTGTACTTATGTATTTTATTATTTATTCATATCAAGAGTATAATATATATGTGTGTGTATATATGTATATATACATATAGATACACACACATATAAAATTCAATGAAAGAAAATTTTTGCCCTCAGATTTCTTTTCTGGCTGCTATTGCTCATTTCATTACATGATTTGATAAAAAAAAAATTGTAGAATGTATGAATTAGTCAGTTTGAAATGTCAGCAACATATGAAATGATTTAATCACTTTCCAATATAACTAGACTACATACTATTTAACATTATACCTAAAGACAGTGACAATTTTATTTCCATCTGGTAAAAACCATTTACTTACAGAAAATTCAAGCCCAGACAAAGCAAAACATTCCTACCCAGAACATGACACTAACATCAAGGTTTGACCTAGACCACAGTCACAAAGCAACAGTTTTAAAACAACCCTTAAATTCTGTGAAGTAAGCCACCCATTTTGGAAATGCAGACTCCCACGCTCACCAAACGTGTAGAACTGAGAGGGCACTGACGCTTCTGCTGTTAGTTCCCTGAGAAAAGCTAGGAAGAAGGTCCCCCAACTTCCTCCAGGAGAAAAGAGGAGGCAGCCTTTTCAAACCACCACCTCCTTTACCTTTGTGACTGTAACCTGCTCTGTTTCTAGGACAGTAAGTTCCCTATGTTTTAGCACTTCTAACTTCTGGGTAACAATGTAAGTGAAATGGATTTTCCACTGCTCTAGGGATCAAAGGAGTTCTTGGCTTTGAGCTTCACGAATTCCAGCCACTGATACTGTTTTCTCAGTTCTCATTTTCTGTCTCTCTTTCTCTTACACACATACACATAGCTGCTAGGAAATAAAGTTCCCCAATCCCAGCTTCATAGGAGTTTTGGGTGTTGGCTCACACCTTTGAGATATCAGTGCCAAGGGTGGAGCTTATCTGATAAATTCAAGAAACTGTTTGAGTTAAAGGGAAGTTCTTGCTTTGTCTGGTTTAGTTAAAATGTAATCTTAAAAAATAAAGAGTAAGCCTCCAAATCAATTTAATTATTTTGAAACTTACAAAGGAAGAGAAATTAATAAATATGTTTACCTTTTTTTTTTAACTGAGGGGTTAATTTGCTTTCTGTTTATCCACTAACTTTTTTGGGGAGAAGCTTATTTATTTAGGCTAGAGGATAGTAGAAATGAAGCCCTTTAAATTTCACTTTTGAGTAGAGTCTTATTAAGAAAGGTACAGGAAGATGGAAGGAAGGTTTGGGAGGAGGGGACATGGGTGTGCCTATGGCTGATTCTTGTACGATAGAAAACCGCAAAATTCTATAAAGCAAATATCCTTCAATTTAAAAAATTAAGTGGCCAAAAACAACAAAAAAAAGAAAGAAAGGTGTAGGAAAGGGCAGTATAGAATAATTTGACACAGAGTCATATTGGTACTTTCTCTAAAATTAGCAGTTCTTACATTGCTTCAGTTTGCACATAGCTTTCTTCTCACCCTCTCAAATTATACAAGTGCATGGTAATTCACACAATAAATATATTACTGAAAAGATTATTTGTACCAGAGGAAAGCCTATTTTTTAAAAAAGGGGGTGGGGAGGATTGGTGAATCCTTGAATCCTTTTAATTGAAGAATCTCTTTCTATTGTACAAAGCCAGGTTTTCAGGTAGCAGATTTACTCTTAGAGAGGCACACCTGTCTGCTATATAATAAAACATACTCCTTTTGAATTCTAGCCTAAATTTCACTCAAGTTTTGGTTTAGAAAATCCAGTTTAGCAGGATTAGTAGCATCAATAACCTCCACCAAGACGAAATTTTAAGTTATCCATTGAATGTTAACATTGAAGGAACTAAAGATCTAATTTGGGCCACACGATTTAGGTGAAAACAAATCAGAGAAAGGTTAGCAATAAATAAGGAGAGGAAGAGGTTTACAGGAAAGAGGAAGGGGATTTTAAAGTCTGGAGATGAAAAAACTATGGGGAAGGTTTTATGTTAACTGTGAAAGCTGTTTAAAAGCACATCACCAATTATTTTTGTTGACATGAACAACTGAAAGACTATCCCAGTGTTAAAACCAGAAAATAATTAGGTGAGCAACAGTATCAGTAGGTCCTGACTTATGAAGGTGAAGAACACAAAGGTAAGTTTCTGAGGTCAGTATCCCTGTTCTGTATTTCTCTGGTTCAGTGCGCCATGAAGCCGGGTCTTGACTTGGAGAAAATAATTTCTGAAAGCCTCTTCTCTCAGGTCCCCCCATTCTAAAAGGCTAAAGGGAAACTTCTGTCTCACCTTTCCTTTCTCAAGAATGGCCTTTCCTGTCTACTTTTCCTGATCATCTCACCTAGTAAGTTAAAAAATTTAAAAAGGATTAAGAAACAGAAGCTGTTATAGAAATCAAGCAGGTTTCAAGTAGGGGTGACTGTTGATGAAATTTTCTTTGGGTTTAAAGAAGCCATATTGGGACAGGACACAGTTAAAAATATATATTTTTAAAAATAGTCCTCTATCCCATGAGTAAGGATTAGACCCATATTCATGTTCAGGTTTCAATGGGAGATGAAGGGAGAATGGAGAAATAAAACAACAGAGGACTTGCTACGGAAGAAGAGCGCTCACCAGTGGAAACAGCACAAGAGTTGCCTTGCTTCACAGTTTAAGTTGGGTCTGTCACTCCTCTCAAGTTTACCCCAATATTATAAGCATTTCCTCTAGGTCCTTATTTCCATGTTATGCCTGGGATAGAAATTCCTGGAGAGGGAGCACACATCAAAGTTAAAAATATTAGGAAGGAAACATAAATGGGTAAATCTTTGGTATAAGACAATAAGGAATTGCTGCATTTGGGGAAAGTTCAGGTCACACCTAAAAGACATCTAAATTAAAACACATTTTAAACATTATGGAGGTCAAACAGCTGGTCTGGTTGGCTGAGTTCAGTTCTTGGCTCCTTTTTATTCCTTCCCTAGAGAATATTCTCCTCTTGTATGTCAGAAATGGAAATGATATAGAGAAACAAACTAATTAAGAGGAAGGTGGAGAGTACAATTTAGTGAACTTTTGCATAGCTTAGGAGAGGTTATTTCTAGAATTTTAGTCACACTGTGAATTTAAACCAATCCTGGTTCTGATTTCTTATTTTAATTCTTCAAATCAATTTTGGGCTGAGCAATATATTTTTGTATAAACCTTTTTGAAAGAATGGAGCTTCCCCTCATCCCCCTCAAATAGTTCAAAAGTCAATTACTGCCCTTTTTGGTTCTTGCTTACACGGTCTTCATTTTTAAATTTATTTTTTAAAATTTATTTTTAACTGTAGTATAGTAAATTTACAATGTTATGTTAGTTTCTGGTGTATAGCAAACTGATTTAATTATACATATGTATATAATCTTTTTAATAATCTTTTCCATTATGGTTTATTGCTGGATATTGAATACAGTTCCCTGTGCTATATAGTAGTAACTTGTGTATCCATTCTATATATAGTAGTTTGCATCAGCTAACCCTAAACTCCCAATCTACTCCCTACCCAAGCCCCTCTCCTCCATGGTAACTACAAATCTGTTCTCTATGTGAGTCTGTTTCTGTTCATAGATAGGTTCATTTGTAACATAGTTTCAGTTTAGTTCAGTTCAGTTGCTCAATCCTGTCCTGACTCTTTGCAACCCCATGAATTGCAGTATTGCAAGGCCTCCCCGTCCATCACCAACTGCCGGTGCTCCCTCACGTCCATCGAGTCGGTGATACCATCCAGCCATCTCATCCTCTGTTGTCCCCTTCTCCTTCTGCCCCTAATCCCTCCCAGCATCACAGTCTTTTCCAATGAGTCAACTCTTCGCATGAGGCGGCCAAAGTACTGGAGTTTCAACTTTAGCATCATTCCTTCCAAAGAACACCAAGGACTGATCTCCTTTAGAACAGACTGGTTGGATCTCCTTGCAGTCCAAGGGACTCTCAAGAGTCTTCTCCAACACCACAGTTCAAAAGCATCAATTCTTCAGCGCTCAGCCTTCTTCACAGTCCAACTCTCACATCCATACATGACTACTGGAAAAACCATAGCTTTGACTAGACGGAACTTTGTTGGCAAAGTAACGTCTCTGCTTTTGAATATGCTCTCTAGGTTGGTCATAACTTTCCTTCCAAGGAGTAAACGTCTTTTAATTTCATGGCTGCAATCACCATCTGCAGTGATTTTGGAGCCCCCCAAAATAAAGTCTAACACTGTTTCCACTGTTTCTCCATCTGTTTCCCATGAACTGATGCTAGTAAAGTAATGCTCGAAATTCTCCAAGCCAGGCTTCAGCAGTATATGAACCGTGAACTTCCAGATGTTCAAGCTGGTTTTAGAAAAGGCAGAGGAACCAGAGATCAAACTGCCAACATCCGCTGGATCATGNTTTGTTGGCAAAGTAACGTCTCTGCTTTTGAATATGCTCTCTAGGTTGGTCATAACTTTCCTTCCAAGGAGTAAACGTCTTTTAATTTCATGGCTGCAATCACCATCTGCAGTGATTTTGGAGCCCCCCAAAATAAAGTCTAACACTGTTTCCACTGTTTCTCCATCTGTTTCCCATGAACTGATGCTAGTAAAGTAATGCTCGAAATTCTCCAAGCCAGGCTTCAGCAGTATATGAACCGTGAACTTCCAGATGTTCAAGCTGGTTTTAGAAAAGGCAGAGGAACCAGAGATCAAACTGCCAACATCCGCTGGATCATGGAAAAAGCAAGAGAGTTCCAGAAAAACATCTATTTCTGCTTTATTGACTATGCCAAAGCCTTTGACTGTGAGGATCACAATAAACTGTGGAAAATTCTGAAAGAGATGGGAATACCAGACCACCTGACCTGTTTTCGAGAAACCTACATGCAGGTCAGGAAGCAAGTTAAAACTGGACATGGACCAACACACTGGTTCCAAATAGGAAAAGGAGAACATCAACCTGTATATTATCACCCTGCTTATTTAACTTAGACGCAGAGTACATCATGAGAAACGCTGGGCTGGAGGAAGCACAAGCTGAAATCAAGACTGCTGGGTGAAATATCAAGTAACATAGTTTAGATACCACATGGTATTTGTCTCTGATTGCTTCACTTAGTATGATAGTCTCTAGTTTCATCCATGTTGCTCTAAATGGCATTATTTTTTCTTTTTATGGCTGAGTAGCATGCCTTTGTATATATATGTACCACATTTTCTTTACCCATTTGTTAATGGACATTTGTTGTTGATTGGATGTTGTGAATAGTGCTGCTATGAACACAAGGGTGCATGTATCTTTTTGAATTATAGTTTTATCCAGATATATACCCAGGATTGTGGTTGATATTTTTATTTTTTTGAGGACACTCTATACTGTTTTCCATAGTGGCTGCACCAACTTACACTACGAGAATATCATTCTTGATGTTGCTAAAGATTTTCATGTTGAAAGAGATCCTCTTTGAAAAAAAATGGAAGTCTTAAAATTTGTTACAGAAACAGCCCTCAAATCCAAAAAGATTTGAAAGATTGGGAAAATATTTTATCTTTTGAGAACTTGAAAAAATAGTGGCTCAATTTAGATAAAAGAGAAAATAATATTGAAAATTACCCAACATTTCTGAAATAAGTAACTGATGTCACATTTGACTCAGGCATGATCTATCTATTCTAGCCCAACGCTCTGATCATTTGGGGTATTGCAGTTTATCAGGATAGAGGCAGTGATGTCTCGTCCTTCCCTCACTATCTCATTTTCATTTTTAGTAAAGGAGGTATCAATAGCTTCATTTACCATCTCAAATTTTCAAGAAAGTTCTTAGAATTGGGGAAGTTCCTGTCAGTTTGTACATCTGAATGCATCTTAACGGAAACTTAAAGACTGAAAACTTTAGAGTAAAAGAAAAAAATTGTACCCATTTCCCCCTTCTTATGATGCTATACAAAGTAATACTGAAAGCTGCTCAACACTTCTGAATACTGATAGGAATGAAATTTTAATGTAGAAAATAATCAGAGAAGAGAAAATACAAGGAGGGAAAATAATCAGAAATTGCTTCCTCAAAAAATTAAATATCATGAAAGCCAAAGTAAAAATAGTAAAAAAACAAAACAAAACAAAACCTAAAAGCTAAGTTTGCTTATAAAATGCCATTATAGAATTTTGCTAAATTTTGATAAAATTCTGGAAAATGCCATTGTTTCATGAAAGTGTTTGAACAACTTGTGATTAGTCACCTCTTCCAATGTCTCAGGAATTGTACACCATGTTTCATTGTAGGGCTGTAGTGAAGTCATAAAGGTCATGTTTGTCAAATCCAGGCTTTGGAGAAAAGGGAAACTGGACCAGTAGTTCAAACCTTAGTCAACACTGGACTCTTCTAATGTAAATTGTGTTCATAGAACCTGTACTGCTTATTATTCATAATCAATAAGAAAATACTATGAACCAAATTTGAGATGTGTAGACACTGAAAACAATGGAGAGGCCTCTAGTTCTTGGATTCTGGGAGGGATTGGGGGCAGGAAGAAAAGGGGATGACCGAGGATGAGATGGCTGCATGGCATCACTGACTTGATGGACGTGAATCTGAGTGAACTCCAGGAGATGGTGATGGACAGGGAGGCCTGGCATGCTGCGATTCATGGGGTCGCAAAGAGTCGGACACGATTGAGCGACTGAACTGAACTAGCTCTTTGAACATGAAATAAGAGAGCCGCCTGGTGTTCAACATGAAATAAGAGAGCCGCCAGCAAGCATAGGCTTGCAGCTGAGGGAGTGGTTTTACTATTAACATGACTGAAAAAATAAAGAGAAAAAGACTCTTATCATAAAAAGCAAAAAGATAAAAGCATTTAACTGAAGGACCTATTTCCCAAACCCACTTACTCTAACTCACTTTTTCTAGATCCATGCCTGCTAAATGTAGTTTTATAGGCAATACTGGTATTCGTTTATTTAAAACTCTACTTAAATATCTTAAACATCTTTAACATCTCTCTGCACTTAAACATGCTTAAAATAAAGCACATCCACATGTTCTCTCAGTGCTTATCATTGTGGTCAATTTTAACCCCAAAGGTGTGCCATGAATCTCACAAAATAACTTACAGAATGCAGTTCAAGCATAGAGAACTCAGGTGGACTAAGAAGTTTGATTAATAGAAGTTAGGTGAGAATCTAAAATATTTTAAAAACTATTTTAACTTTCATCACTCCAGGGGGTGGATTGCAAAAGATATTGCTGTGATTCATCAGAGAGTGTTCTGCCTATAATCTCCTCTAAAAGTTTTATAGAATCCAGTCTTACATTTAGGTTTTTAATCCATTTTGAGTTTATTTTTGTGTATGATATTGGTATCAGCATCAGTTCAGTTCAGTTGTTCAGTCATGTCCAACTCTTTGTGACCCCATAGAGTGCAGCATGCCAGGTATCAGCATATCAGTCAATTAAAATAGGAACTTCAGACAGAAAAAATTGATAAGGCTCCCTCCTTGAAGTAAAAAGATAAAAATCCAGTAAGGAGATAAACAACAAGCAGCTATAGACTATAGATGGAATTGACTGGTGGAAGGTAAGGCTGGAAAGGAATTGGCTGACGCACTGTAGACAATTTAGAATTTCAGGTCGAGGAGAATGAGCCAATGGCAAACACTGACAAGATGACTGTCAGCAGAATATAGAATTGCTTGGAGTAGGGAGAAAATTTTTAAAAGGAAGACTTAAGACCTATCAAAACAGCTCACAAAAGAGTTTTCAGTTCAGTTCAGTTGCGTCTGACTCTTTGCAACCCCATGAATCGCAGCACACCAGGCCTCCCTGTCCATCACCAGCTCCCGGAGTTCACTCAGACTCACGTTCATCAAGTCTGTGATGCCATCCAGCCATCTCACCCTCTGTCGTCCCCTTCTCCTCCTGCCCCCAATCCCTCCCAGCATCAGAGNGAGGAGAAGGGGACGACCGAGGATGGGATGGCTGGATGGCATCACGGACTCGATGGATGCGAGTCTGAGGGAACTCCGAGAGATGGTGATGAACAGGGAGGCCTGGCGTGCTGCATTCATGGGGTCACAGAGAGTTAGACACGACTGAGCGAATGAACTGAACTGAACTGAACTGAATGGTAATGTTTGAATGGACATTTAATAAACAATTGTTAACTGTTAGTTTGTAAATACAACCACATTTCATGACTTTTTAAAAATAACTTTTTAATGATAAAATTAGGGCTGGATATTAAGAGTCTGTTTTCTTCACTCTTACATGCATAATTTCCTCAACGCTTTTTCACTTAACGAGTGAAACATCAATTTTAGCTTTCCTGAAGTTAGTCCTTTTGTGGTGAATTCTTCCCTTGTCGCCCTCCACCATTTGGGTCTCCTTTTCCTTTGTTACCAAGCCAAGACAAAAATGTTGGCTATGGAAAACATGTATTGGGTGCCATTTAGACAAATATAAGAATGTGACTGAATTACTCTCCACAACAGTTGGTTGAAACTAAACACGGAGTTGCCATGGATACTGGTTGCTTGGCCTCTGTTCCAACACATTAGAACCTTTTTAGTTCAACAATGTGCAAACCACAGATGTTGCCATGCATTGTATTCATAATCAGCTTGAATCTCTTAGCAGAATATTTTGGGTTTGCTTTAGCAGAGAAGAATCTAAATTCTCAGAAGGAACAGAACACCCTGTACCATCCATTCTTTCTCCAGGTATATAGGCAGTAGTCTGCAGACACTGTTTTAACCTTTCTCTCTGCTTCATTTAATCTAGGTAGACTGCTCCTCTCTTGACACTTATTTGCAAATAAGAAAATCTATTGCATATTTTATAGAACACAGCAGGGGCATCAGCTAGGAAGATTGCACAACTTTGGGTATAGGATTTACAACAAGGCATAATCAAAGGAGAGAGAGTATGAAAAAGTCCTGGGATTCCTTTGAAAGCTGGAGTATTCAAAAAGTAGTTTGTAGTATGTGACTTTGCCATATACTGACTGTGTGTCCTTGGGCAAATTAAACAATGAAAACTTAGTTTCCTCACTCCAGTGGCTTTTCCTCTTATAAGGATCTTTGTGAGTACATGAGGCCCACCTGGGCAATCCAGGGTAATCTCAATTATATAAGGCCAGTTAATTATTAATCTTAATTCCATCTGCAACCTTAATTTCCCTTTACCATGTTACATATCCACATACTCTGGGTATCCAAAGGTATGTGGACATCTTTGGGAGGGGAAAATTCTTCTATAATGCAGTGGAACAAAAGAAATTTATATTTATTACCCACATATGTGTATGAATTCCTTTTCCATTGCTCATAAATTTGTTTCATTTGTAGCAAAATGAGACATTTTTAAATATCTGTGTTTGGTATCGTCAGAATCTTTTGGTAAATATTCTGTTCATTTCCCACCCAAGTCTATTTTTTTCACTCTTTTCCATTCTCTTTTTCAAGTTGGTATCCTGGCATTCAGTGTCTTAAGTGACTTCATGTTGATGATGTGAGCGTGAGAGAGACAGTGACAAAGAAACCTGGGGAGCACTTTCTTTCCCCCGCTCTACACAAATATTCAACATTACTACCTTTACTGTGCTGACGCTGCCTAGACTTATTAAAATAGAGAGGCATTCTCTCTTCTAATGCAGATGGTGTGTAAAAACTGTTTTATATTTTTAATCATAAAATAAAAAAAAATACTTTCATAAGTAATATGAACAAAGCACTGAACCCTCAAAATATTTTGTGCAAGAAATATTTCCCTTTCCCGCTCCCATCTCATTGGCGTTTGATGCCTAATGTCCACAATGACAGTCATGTTGTCCTAAGCTGGCTCTAATTGCTGAGTATTTATGGCTAAAACAATGATACGATTTTCCACCTTGTTGCTGAGTAGACAATTAGGCAAATTTCAACTGAAGAGTGTTTACAGGAAAAACTGATGTGTTAAAAGAATCTTTGGTTATTATAAAAACAGGGGCATCCAATTCCCTTTATTGAAATCAAGTGGCCACAAGCCTACTAGAAACAGCATAATCCAAACATCCTCTCTTTCCACAAATTTCTGGTTGTCAAGAATAATTATAAGTAAGACAGATGTGTGTATTGCACTGTGAGGCACTCTTGTTTGGTTTTTCTTCTTTGTTGAGCTGCCTCACTGTGAATACTGCATCATTTATTGTTAGCCATAGGCAGAGTTCATTGTTGAGGAGAGGTAAATTGAGATCAAATTTGTAAGTTAGCCCTGGGTAAAATATTCAGTGATCCAAGTTTTGTGATTAGTGACCCAGCCTTTCTTCCTTTGGCCCCCCACGGTGATGAGACAATGATATAATTTTAAGAAGAAAATATAGTTACTGATTTCAGCCTGGGGAAAGAGTGGCAGTGATGATTAGGAGGGTAGAGGGGAGAAGAGAATGGGAGCCAACCTTCCTGAGGCCTGAGAAAGTGATGTGCTAGAGTCTCTCAGTGATAAGCTCTATTTATCCTCCCTAAAATTCTGCTGGCTGGTAATACTATTGTGTACATTGAGATAGTAGCTGATTCTCCTTTTCCTACTCCCCACATTCGTCTATTGCAAGTTATAATGATTTCTGAGCATTTCTACTTTTATCATTATAGTTCAAGGCACCATTATTCTTGTCTGAACACCTGTAACCACCCTTCAAATTATTCTTTCTCTGCAGCTATGCTTTGCCCTCTCAATATACATATTTATAAACTTAAATTATATTGTTATACCCCTGATTAATTGCCCCAATGTCTTTTTACAGAGCTTATAACAAAATATCACATCAGTTAAGATCGGTTAACTTCTGCAGTAACAAACAGAATGTTTATTTTTCTTGCAAGTTGTACATCCATTGTGAGTTGTTATACACTGGACTGAATTATGTTCCCCCAAAGAAATTCCCATGTTGAAGACCTAACTACAAAGTGATGGCATTTGGAGCTGGGCCTTTGAGAGGTAATTAGTATTGGATGAGGTCCTGAGGGTGGGACCCTGTTAATGAGATTTGTGGCCTTACAGGAGGAGACATCACAGAGCTTGCTTCCTCTCTCTCTCCTTACCTTGTGAGGACACAGTGTGAACCATCTGCAAGCAAGGGAGATAGCTCTTGTCAGGCACTGAATCAGTGGAAACCTTGATCTTAGGCTTTCTAGACTCCAGAACAATGGGAAATAAATATCTATTAAGTTAAGTTTATGGTGTATGGCTGTGGTAACCTGAGCAGACTAACATAGTCTGCTTATGGGCTCCAGTGCACTCAAGACCTAGGCTGACTGAGACTTTCTTTTAATCCTAGGCTTCCATAATCACTGAGGGAAGGCAAATAGATTCAGTGAATTCCAGGCTGGCTCTTTAAGCTTCTGTGGCAGAAGTGACTCATTTATTTGTTTTTTCAACTTTTATTGGTAAAAGAAAGAATATGACATTACTTGCATTCAGTTGGGTAGAGAACAGCTGTTATATACATTTTACTAAATAAGGAAACTAAAATATTGTGAACACTTCCAAGGACCACCATAGATACAGACTTTTATCAGTTTGACAGGGGTGTATTTGATTTGATGTTCTTCACTTGTGAATTTCATATCCTTTTCTCATCCATGTTGCTTGTGATGTGTTGAGGCATTTGCACCAGCTTGGCATACCCTTTCCCTCAGTTCTTTACTTGTCTGTTTCCTACTGCTCATTAAGATCTCAGTAAAAATACCACATCTTTAGATAATACAGCCTTAACAGGGCTTTCCCTTCTTTGTCTAAATTGTTACCCCTATGTCACCATATTTTCTTTTCTTCTTTTTAAATTTATTATTATTATTAAGCAGTGTGGCCTTTGTGGATTCCTTAGGTCTTGTGTTCTTTTGTTAGTCTGTTCACTAATTCATTTATCTGTTGATGTCAGTTTTTAGAAATGACAATGATGAAGACACCATGTATACTCTTAACGAACTCACAGTACGGGGGAGAGATAGCTATAAACATAAAACATTACAAACTGGCAAACAAGATGCTCATGACATCATCATTAGTCAATCAAAATAATGAGAACCACTTCACATGCACTAGGATAGCTACAACAAAACAATAAACAATAACAAGTGTAGATGAGATATTTGTGGTTGAAAAAGTCATGGGTGTTTTGTTAGGGATTGCATTAAATCTGTAGACTGCATTGGGTAGTGTGGCAATTTTATTGTTATTAATTATTTAAAAATACAGTTCAGTTCAGTTCAGTCGCTCAGCCGTGTCCAACTCTTTGCGACCCCATGAATTGCAGCACGTCAGGCCTCCCTGTCCATCACCAACTCCTGGAGTTCACTCAGACTCACGTCCATCAAGTCTGTGATGCCATCCAGCCATCTCATCCTCTGTCGTCCCCTTCTCCTCCTGCCCCCAATCCCTCCCAGCATCAGAGTCTTTTCCAATGAGTCAACTCTTCGCATGAGGTGGCCAAAGTACTGGAGTTTCAGCTTTAGCATCATTCCTTCCAATGAAATCCCAGGGTTGATCTCCTTCAGAATGGACTGGTTGGATCTCCTTGCAGTCCAAGGGACTCTCAAGAGTCTTCTCCAACACCACAGTTCAANGTGGCCAAAGTACTGGAGTTTCAGCTTTAGCATCATTCCTTCCAAAGCAATCCCAGGGTTGATCTCCTTGCAGTCCAAGGGACTCTCAGGAGTTTTAGAACTTAGTTAAGAAGGTGCAGTGGGTGCTAGGAGACAGAGACAGAAGATGTTTTATTTCAGAATTTTCTTTTTTTTTTTAGCTTTTCTAAATGTGAGAAGATATGACTTACAGAGGGCATCACCAGTGTCAGAGAAGCAAGTTTAATAAATGTATTTGTTTGCTTAAAAAACTAAATAAAATTCTTGCTTTAAAAAACCCAGGTAGTTCTGAAGTTCTGCGTGATATTTAAAAGAAAATAGCTTACTTTGCTACATACATTTTTTTAGATGTCATCTTTTCTCTGACATCTTACAGAGAATGGGTTCCATTTGTGGAGAGGTTGCTAAGCAAAGGAAAACTTTCCTCTTACCTGTCTTATTTATCACAATTACAAAAAACAAACACCCACTTGGGGGGTTTGTTTCCTTGGATAGGAAAGTTTCTGGGTTTTTTACCTTCCTTTCATATCAAATAAAGAAAGGAAGAGCTCCAGTGTCTGAGAAGTTAAGCTGCCTGAGGACGTGATGGGAAAGGGAAGCAAGAGCGGAGCAGCTCTCCTTGGAAGATCATGTAACTACAGTCAACACAACCTCTGCAGCATCTTCCCCCCACTCACCACTTTAGGATGTCTTTTTGTTGCCATAGTTTAAGGCTGCTTTTGATACTCTTTTTATGGGGCAGGGTAACCCCCAAATATCCCAGTATAATAATTTGTCAACAAGGTGGTCTAATAAGGCACACAGTCATAAAAAATAGAAACTTGTGTGTGACTTACTTTGGGAAGCCCCTGTACTTGAAGTGTTTCTACAGAAAATAGGTGAAAGGAATCTGTGTATATTTTTTGAAACAAAAATTTGAACACATGATGTCAAAAGTGTCTATTTTAAAACCTATAAATGTAGTCTCCTCTATTAGCTGTGCATTCCCCGAGATTCCTTTTTAATCCTGACCCAATCTGCTTCCTCTTCCCTACTATCACTGACTCAGCCTTGGTTCAGGCTCTCATATTCTCTCAAGAGTGAGTCTTCATAGTCAACTATACTAGTCTCCATACTCAACTATACTTCACTCCCTTCCTCTCAATTCCATGCTTTATACTACCAGCTGAGCTATCGAATTTGAACCTTTCCAGCTTGAATTCTTCCACTGGTTTCCAGATAGGTCCAAACTCTCAGTATAGTATGCTAGCATTTCTGTGTCCTAGTCCTGTTTGGGTCATCTCTTTCCACTTGCAGCTAGCATTCCAAAATCTACATCCCATCTACCAAGAAAATGCTCCACCCTTTCCAGCCTCTAGGGCTTTGCGGATGCTACAATTTCTGCTTAGAAGGTCATTGCTTATCTCTTAACTAATTCCTTATATTTTAAGACAATCAGTAATCTCAAAAGGAGAAATTCTGACTCAGTAAGACTGGATTAGCCTTCCTTGCCATGTACATCCATAATCGTGATTTTCACTCCATCATAGTACTTACAATCTGCACTATATTTTTCTTCAAGTCTACTTTGAGGGTGGGCTGTGTCTTTTATCTCCTACTACAGTGTTTGCAACACAACAGGTGTCAAAAAAGTTTTTTGATGACCTTTCAAAAAAGGAACTTACTGATAACTGAAATTGCATTTGGCTTTAAGTTCCTATAATACCCTCAGTCCCACCACTCTCCTTTACTTTATCCTGCCCATCTGTGACTCTAAACTTCTCCAAATTACTTCTAGGCCTTTCCTACCTAAGAAACTTCAACCTCCCTATTGTCTATGACAGCAAGTCCAAAACCTGGCTTTCCAAAGTCTTAATGTCTGTTCTGTTCTATATGTTCTGCTTTATATCCATTCTCTATGCTCCTTTATTTCTGGTCACTTCAAGTATTATGCCTTCATTTTCCCTATTGAAATCCCACTCGTCAAGGCCCAGCTCAATAATCATTCCCTCACTGAAGTCTTCCCTAGCTCTTCGAACACATATTGAACGTGTAGTTTATCACTTATTTGGGTACTTACATGTCATCTTCCTTGAGGTCACCATTTCTTGGATAAGCCTTCTCTCCTCAAGATGGCTTCAGCTCCTGGGGGGCAGGAATCATTGCACGCTCAGTACACAATAATGATTCAATTTTAAGAAAGTGAATGTATTATTTACATTATACCAATAAAATGAAGGCCGCCCTAATATGGAATTTGGCCTTAAGTTTGAAAGACACCAGGCAGTGCAGTGGTAATGAATCCACCTGCCAACGCATGAGATGTGGGTTTCATCCCTGAGTTGGGAAGATACACCCTGGAGGAGGAAATGGCAACCTGATTCAGTATCCTTGCCTGAAAAATCTCATGGACAGAGGAGCATGGCTGCCTACAGTCCATGGGGTCACAAAGAGTTGGACACGACTTAGCAACTGAGTACAGCACGAGAGGATAAAAAAAGATTAGTCACTATCTAAGTTTGCCCTTTGCAGAGAAGTATATAAACTGGGAAGATGAATCACACAGGTGTAGGTGTAAAAAGAGAGTAATTTTACTTGTGGCTAGCTGTTACTAAAGGTTCAGCAGTTCATTACTATACATTTTCCCCAGGTCATATTTTCTCTAGGGACATTTAGTTAATCATCTTGAATATTACATAGTGGGTTTAACAGAGAATTGCAATGATACCCTGTAACATTATATTGTTAAGGTTGGGCATGTGAGTCAAAAGGAAAATGATAACCCACACCTATTATCCCCTACAATATTTTTTAAGGTTAACAACAGAGCAAATGGAAGTAGACCATGCTTCTCCTCAAGCAAAAGTTCCTTCTAAAAATACAAAGGTCTAACTGAAAAGATTTGATGCTGTGAAGCACAACTGCATGACAGGCCAATAAAGATAGCTGTTCTGGTAACTTTTCAGTGATCTCAAATTGCTTCATGTTGTGTTCCTGGCTACTCTATTGAGCCACTGGGTGATTTCCATTTTTAATTTTGAGTTTCTCTTCCTATAAGCAGAAACGGAAAACTATATTGTTCAAAGCAAAATGGAAAATACATTAGAATCTCATCTTTACAAAAGAGGCCTGTGGCTTTAGGCAAGGTATTTGGCTTCTCTGAGTCATTTTTTATATAAAATGGAAATAGTAATATGCATTTTGTAGAACTGCTGTAAGAATTACCAACATACATAAAATAAGTAACACCATACCTGGCATACAGTGAGTGTGCAACTATTATTCTAATGTTAGTTGATTTTTTTTTGATGTATCATACTGAGTAATGAAAGTCATACTATGTGAAACAATCGCTATTCTGATGCAAAATACCTAAAATATCATACTAACAATCATATTTGCTGATAACCTCATAAAATCAAGATACAATCACTGTTGTCATTAATATGATCTTTAATAAATGGAATAATGCACCATTTTACAGCAAGCCTTTTTTTAAACCTAAAGAACTCCCTTAAAATCTCCTTCTCGAATGTCTCTGTATCAATACAATCTTTTTACTTAGGTTTATATATATCAAAGCATTTACTTACAATTATTCATAGAAAACTCTTTAGTGGCTTAATGTCAGCTTTCATAGTGGCATCCATAGATAATACAAAAGAAAAGTGATTTGCTTTATTTCATACTCACACCGATCCATCAAACACAACTTATACAGCATAGCAAGGTCTCAGACGGCTTATACAAAAGCAAAATAACTGAAAGCAATTATTCATAAATTCATATATGATATTCTATTGGTAATGTAAGAGCAAAACACACCAACAAGAGATACCCGTTAACAAGAAAGAGGGTTCTGAGGAATTGCCAATATTTTTCAGCCTTTCTCATTAGAGAAAAGCATCCTCAGAAATGAATACTCTGTAGCTTATGTTTCTCCTGTCCATTTAGAAAAAGCACGGTGGCTACACATTTCCATGTTTCAGCTACTACAACACCCTAAGAGTTAGTGTATTTTACAATTATCCACTTATCTTCATCTGAAAAATTATCAACAGAAAATTAAGGATGATTCCAGCTTATACAAACACTTACACAAAATGATCTCTATGGAAACATGACAATGCATACAAAAACTGCTTAAATAAATAAATGTCACCAGAAAAAGAAAAGCCATAGACTCCAAGCGATTTAGCATTAAACCAGGACTTATCTTTGAAGTTCATCTTTTATCAGTATTTGTTTTCTTACTGTTAAGCTTTAAAAATGTGTTTCCCTATCACACTTCAGAGGATTGGTAATAAGGTAGAGAGCCTGAGACAAGAGACTTGTTACAAGTAACGTCACTGCAAGGATTTTAAACGTACAGCTTACTAATGTGGAGCTTGAACTTGTCTGGAAGAAAAATTCTATTTGAATGTGATGATGTGATAAATAGGTTACCGTAGGTTACCTTCTCAAAACCATCCAAGCTATTACTAAAGCTATAAACTCACTAGTTCACTTTTGAAGTTTAATAATATTAAATTACCCCTTGAAAAATTTTATTTCTGAGGAACTACTTTACCAAATTCCCCCATTAAAAAATGAAACGAAATGAACTGTCTCATGTATAACTATTTAACCAAAGAACAGAAAGGAGTTGAAGATTGCGCTTCAACTCTAAGGCCTACATATGCTGCAACATGTAGCGAATTAGTTGAGTCATTTCCCTCTATTCTGTAATTATAAAACTGGGCAAGTTTTTATGATTAATGAAATCTGGTATCTATGTAAGTTAAGTCAAATCATAAGATGAAATATTAAATGAACTCTGTAACAAAAATTTAAATATTCAACTGTATCTAATTGCTTGTTTGCTATCAATTGAAGTTTTTCAATGTGCAAAGGGATGAAAGGGACCCTGAGTTNATGAAATCTGGTATCTATGTAAGTTAAGTCAAATCATAAGATGAAATATTAAATGAACTCTGTAACAAAAATTTAAATATTCAACTGTATCTAATTGCTTGTTTGCTATCAATTGAAGTTTTTCAATGTGCAAAGGGATGAAAGGGACCCTGAGTTTTTAAGTAATATTATGTCTATAAAGTGAGTCTAAAACAGGAAGATGGATTTGAAATCTTAAAGTACAAATAAAATGGAAAAAAACCTACATGTTGCCTTTTAAAACATTAATGACAAAAATAAGTTGCAGTTAAAAATACAGTAATTTGCTTAAATATTGTCATAAACTGGACGTGCTAATCGGTGGTAAGATTCTTTGTCTCTTACCCAGATTTTAAAATCTGGGTCTCAAGTTTAAAAAATTAACTTTATAACATTTAATACTAACACGATAGATATCACAGTAATAACGGAATTAGAATTTTCAAGATATATTTATTTGGGGCATAATTTTAATACACAGCATAAATTCTTAAATATTTACTTTTCAAATGTTACCAGCCATGAGATAAACCTTTTCTTTATATGTACAACACTCAATTTTAACCAGTCACTTAAAAGTTAAATGAAAGTTGTTATAGTCCAGTCTATGTTGCAAAACAATGACAAGTATTTCAAAAGTGGTCTGCAAAAATGTTTGTAGATAATACTTGATTGTTGTAGGGTTTGCTTTCAAAAGTTAATCTTGCATTTTGTGTTTAATATTTGATGCAAAGAAATATGTAAAATGTTGTGGCTCAATCATAATGCTAAGCCTGCTGCAATATAGGTTAAAAATAACAATAAAGTGATATGCAATTCTGCATGCATGTCTTTTTAGTTATAAACTATTGTATAAAATCACAGAACTCCACAATTTGATAAAAAAAAAAGTTAGATAATATAAACTGAAGTGCTGATTTGCTGACAATCTGGTTAGATCTACTGTCTAATGGAAACATCTTAATTCTCAATTCTACCCTTTTTAACTATAAATGAAGTAATGAACTTGAATATAACAAAGCATAATTTTAGGTGTTCTTAAATATAAGTAGGTATGAAAATAGTAAAAACTGAGGAGAAAATGGTAAAGGAACAAAAGAAATTTTGTGTGAAGAACTGAGACTTAAGTGTCGAGAAGCCTGAAGCATGCTGAATAACAAATGTTGGAGAGGATGACCAGTTAAACAGGAGGGAAGCAAAATTAAACAGGAGGGAAGCAGAATAAATGTGAAGAAAACCTTCCAGACACAGAAGATTGCAAGTCAGATAACCAAGGGACAGAGTAAGACAGAAACTAAGAAGTGAATGAAATAAAGTAGACCCAGAGTGCCATCCTGGGACTTCCTCTTTTCTTGTATGTTAATCAGGGAACCTGCAGAAAAGCCTACTTTTGATAATATTTGTGTAAACTAGTTCAAATAGTGATTTGCCAGATTTACTTAACCAAGGATTATCATCTAGGAGTGGATCACACAAGGTAGTTTTGGCTAAAGTTCACATAGTTCAGAATCTAAAAGTTAAAATGAGCAAACTGACAGTAAAAGGTATGAATATTTAGAAAAATCTTACTCTGAAAGATTCCTGGGGTGTCTATGGGAGAATTACATAATTTCTAGGATAATTGTTCTAGATAATCAACCAACATGTGTGTACAGATTCTAAATTTAAGAAGTTAGCTTGGAAGATAGAGTAATATATATAGCAATCCGTGAATAGTTATTGATATGTAATAGTCTGCATACAACTGGTAGTAAGTTTAACATAAATTTATAAAAGGTTGTATAGAAATAGAATGTAATTTCACATTCTAGGAGCTAATTATCTCCAATGAAATATTTATTTTTATAAATAAGAAAAAAAAGTTTGTTGAACTTCATTTGGCTTTAGAAGCCAGGATGGAAAATATTTTAAATAAACATACTTGCCAAATTTTGTGATAATTCCCATTGAAACACATACTTATTTGAGTGTTCCTACCTTTATTTAATTATTGTCACATTCAGAACCAACACATTTTCCAGAGTGAGTGAATACACGTAAGAAGGCTATACAAATTGCTTTATAAAAACAGTATTTTCCTTTTATTCTTCCTACAGCCTCTTCTATTAGTTCTCTGGATTAGTAAAACTTTCTAAAGTCATTAAAAGTAGAAAATTTCAAAATGAAGTGCAAGGACTGATGGGACACATTAAATTAATTCCACCACATGAAGAATGGAATCAGTTTAGGAAAAGGTCTCTGTTCCCACAATTCACCTTTGCCTTTCCCATTTAGTTTTGCAATACAAGAATGTGGGGAGTGAATAGAAGTTAAATGATTTTAAGATTCATGAAGGCAAAGGTGGGATTGAATTTTGTCTTGAATTAGTAATTATTTCTCAAGCAACAAACACCACAGACATGTCTGTACATCTTCTTATGTTTTCCTAACTCTAAAGCCATTAAGGTATCTGGTTTGGCTTATATTCAAGCCACAGTTGTGCTGGAGTTTAATGACTAAATTTCTTACAAAATGTTAGTCTGTCATGCATTCTGTCATACACCATGTAGGCAGTGTGGTGTGGATGAAAGAGATGTGAAGAGAGCAAGCCTAGGTTAAAAAAAAAAAATCACAGCTTTGTCAATTACAAGGTATAGACCTCAGGCAAACTAGTTAGCTTCTCTTAGCTTCAACTTCCCCTACTGTAAAATGGGAATGTTAACCATAATCCTCATATTGTTGTCATGAGGAATCAAAGAGATAATGTATTTATATTGCAGCATTCAGTATGTAATAAATGGCCAATTACTATTTGTATCTACTCCTATGCCTTCCCATAACTTTTTACACCAGTATTTTTTTTTCTCCCAACTATGCATTTAAAAACAGGGAACTTTTTAGGAACTATCATTAAATCATTTTGTCTACATTCAATTCAAATTAAGTTCTTTCAAAGACTTAGTTTTGATATACAATTATGATAGTTAAGGGAATTTTGATTACCTATTATGATGCTTTTAAGGTTATAATACTTTTAAGGTTGACTTTTAGTATTTTTTTCATTAAATGAATGGCCTCTTATTCAAAGGAGCCCAAATGCTTTTCTACATGCAAAAATTTTTGAATACAGTTAAATATTAGATTTAATATACATTTATTATTAAATAGTTTGCAAATTAGTATTTTATGTAATTTTTCTTCCTTGTATATTTGCAAACAGATTCTAAATCAGTCTGAGGTAAATTAAAATGATCTACACTCTCTATTTCTCCTACTTTACCAACAGTCTACTAATAAAAAACATAGAGAAAGAAAATTATTTGTTTTAAGCATGCTTGCATAAAATGGGAAATGATAAGGAGTTCTTTTAATTTGGTATACCAATTTTTGAGAGCATTTTACTATTAAATACCAAAAAGTCCTGAAAAACTTACAATCAACTGGCCCAAACACAGTGTAGTAGAATGTAAGGCAACTCTTCTTCTGTCTGGAAAAGATCAGTTAGACCTCAAATGGTCATTTATCTTTGATACTTCCAATTGAAGAAGAAATATAATATATTTTGATTCAAAGATGTTCTACAATTACTTAAAAATAATATCCTGAAATTCAGTTGGAAGACATTTAAAATTAAGAGAACCAAGGGAAATTTTACAGGAAAAAATATAAATAAATCATTATATAGATAAAAAAATAAATGAAAAAATTTTATGCCAGATGATTGAAAAATATATTAAGGGTCTGAATGAATAGAAGGGCCAATAAAATACAAAAGGTGGAAATCTTGGGCACTAGCAAAATAATGTCATTTCTAAGATTTCAAAACTGTGTTCAGCAATCCAGCTGAATAAATGGTTAAGCACTGTGACATCTCTCTTCATAAGATCACAATAGATGGCAAACAAAAGAAGGCTTATAGACACAAGTAAGTCATATATTTTGGATAGCAAATTGAGAAACAGAGTCTGTCTTTAGCTAAGTGATGCAGATAGAAGAATATGAGTGTGAAAACTTTGTTCAGGAGATAAAAATCTCAATCAGGAATTTGTGTTTTCCTGTGAGCTTTTTATTTCCAGGGAAATCTTAGAACTGAAAGTCTATGAAGTAATCTGAGAATCTGGGGGAAAATATGAGTTCTTCATTGTTTGCAAATTGATAGAAAATAATTTGTGCTTATAAAAAAAGTCGCTTATTTGACATAAAGTGCTTTATTTAAAAGAAAAAAACATGCAGAAGTTGTTTTAGAGATGATTATCAGTAATGAAAGAAGCAAAGGAAGCTTTAAAAAAAAAAAACAGGATCTGAATATACATGATGTTATCACTAAAAGGTACATTCTAATATAATGTAAAATCATAAAACGGTGCTCACATATCAAAGATGATGTAAAAACTGGCAAATGGAAAAACTATGAAAATAAGATTAGTGAAGAAACACAGTTTTGAAAAGAGAGAGGTAAGTCTCAGTCTGCTAAAAAATGATAGGTTTGGCAGCAATTCTTCCTTCCACAGGGACTTGGCATGCCAGTTGAATGATTTTTCCACACAGTGTTCTAGGTCATGGGAAAAGGAATAATTTCCAGATAAAGTTACCAGGCCTTATTTGGGAAAAGAATAAAAAAAGATACTACAGGTTCATAACTATGAATTACTTTTGAAGTTACTTTAGACAGGATGTAATTTTACTTATGTCAAACACAGCGTATTCAGAGAATGAAGACTATAATACTACATTGTGTTAATGATCTACCTACTTAAAAATTCCATAAGGAAAGCTCTATAAGTTTTCTGATAAAAATGTGCTTCTTAAATAAATGATTAAGGAACATGAACATATATATAAAAAATAAAATGGAAAACAGCTAATATTTGACTTGCTCTTTGTTCTGTGCTCTTACGAACTTCCAAAACCAGAAACCAAGTATGTTTATTAAAATGCCCGGAAGGAAATGTTTAGGATTTGGAAGGATAAAAGAAATGGCATTTCAAATTAGGTTTTGGTAGTTCCTTCTTTAGAGCCCTTTGAGACAATGTTTCTGCATTCCCCATAAGGAGAGAGAAAGCAAGAAATCAGGTAGCTGCTTTCTCTTGTGCAAAAACTCACTGTCAAAGAACTGACCTGCCAATAGTATGGAGGGTAGGGAAGGAAAATGTTCAGATCTTGGAAGAATGTGTGCTCTGTTAGGAAGAGAGCTTATTTGAGAAAGCTTATTTGTGGCCTATAGACTATTGCACATTCAAACAAAACACAGAGAAAAGAATGTCCAACAGATAATGCGTTCAGGAACGTATCAACATACAAACCAGCTTGTGCCCAGAAATAAAACATGGATACCAGACACCACTGCAGTCAAACCTGTCTTAATTTGCTTCTGATTTAATGACCTTTAGAAACTGGTCCAAACTGATTATCAGCAATACATTGTTTCTGCTTTTTCTTAAAAAAATATTTTGAGACCACTTTTGATACACACATATATAATTCTGTGGTCATAACAGACAAATATAACTTTAGCGAGACTAAACAAAAGTGCAAAACTTAAAAAAAAATTTAAAAATATGGAAGCATAAGCTAAATTTTTCTGCATAGCTGAAATCTATTTAAAGCAAGTCCTTGTTACAGGGGTAGGAGGTGGTACTGACAGGAGGATAAAGCAGTTTTTTCTTTTGATGTCTTCTGCACATTTAAACGATGCAAAAAATAATTTCACTCCGTAGGTCTGAAAACATCTCACAGACAGTTCATCCCTGTATCTTTAGACACCATCGTCGTGGCGGTGCCTCCGTCTGCAAGGTAAACAGTGGTGCTGGATTTGGAATGCACTGCCCTGTCTTTGCCATTGTTGTTGACCTCACAGTCCAGTGGTTCAGTGGAAATGACCCAGGTGGAGGGGCGCCACCGCTTAAGAGAATAGGGAGTTTTCACTCGTTTCTTGATCTTTTCACCAGATCCTGATTTGCCATCTTGTGTTGAGTCACCTACTGAAAATAAAAGTGCAGAAAAATGAACTATACATAAACTACTAAAAAGTGAAAATTAGGGTTGTAAATGGAAAAGAGATCAAATGAATGTCTACAGGAGAAGCTACCAGACATTTCTTGAAATTCATGATGCCAGATAGTATTTTTCTAACTTTACCAAATTATTTTTGAGATTCTTTAAGCACAATGTTTCTATAATTGGTTGAATTATTCCACAGGCAAGGAAGAAAATATAGAAAAACCTCAAAAAGCAAAAACAGAGGAGAAAATTCCAAGTTCTCAACTATATTCTCAAATCCTTTGGTTATTGGTAGAAATCCTAACTTGGCAAAATGCATTTAATCTTTCTATTTCATGATCAAAGCAGGCACCTAGAATATAATTATTTTTCAGAAGAATGACATAAATACTAGAGTGTAAATTTTCTAGTAATTTCCCCTTCCCATACCTGACAAGACATTTTACAGATGTGGACCTTTGCTATAATTTATGTCAACTCTTCAATACAGGCTACTCAAGCAAGGGACTAGATTCTACTGATTTTTTGACAACCTAATCCCATTAGCCCATTTTGTAGTCTTTGACAACAAACATAACATGTGACTTCTTCGTAACTGCTATCAGTCTGAAAGAAATATTATTTTGTACAATAATGACTGTTTTAGTGAGCCCTCCTGTCTTTAGTGAAGATTTTAGTGAGCTCTCCTGTCTTGTGGTACAATCCCTCAAGGGCCATAAACCAAGTATCAAGTTATTTGTGTAAGTGGCTAAGAGCCCCTTGTGTAAGTGGCTAAGGGCCCCATAGCACAATGCTACAGGCACGCAGCTCCTGAAAAATCTTACATGAAAAACCAAGAATAACTTTGTAGTTTCTTTACAGTGACTTTTCTGAATTTTCTCTGTACTTTTCAGATTTATTAAGATTAGTCTGATAAAGCCTAAATGTGTATATAATAAACAAAGTGCTTCTAAAGTTATAATGGTATCATTTTACTCAGATGCTTTAAACTAGAAAGTACAAAATCTCAACTATGCACAGCAAATATGTGAGCTGCATTATAAGCCAGAAGCTACATAAGATACACATTAAGTTGGTAGTTATTCTGATTATTGTGACACTGACTTTTTAATTATCAGCAAAAATATTGCCTTTTTAAAAACAAATGTCTAATTACTTTTGAAATCCAACCAAATGTGGTAAAAGTAAATAATTGCTAGTTGAAACATAATCAGTTTCTAGCTAATTTAAATGNTTTAATTATCAGCAAAAATATTGCCTTTTTAAAAACAAATGTCTAATTACTTTTGAAATCCAACCAAATGTGGTAAAAGTAAATAATTGCTAGTTGAAACATAATCAGTTTCTAGCTAATTTAAATGGTCTCAAAATCCCTCCATTTACACAATCCCTTCACTTACACTGCAAACTGCTGTCATCAAGGACATTGGTGGCTGAAAGATCCAGAGAATTAGGCCTCTGTGCTCTTCTAGGCTTTGATGGTCCGGGGTCTGCTACTGTGCTTGGAACACCCTGTGTGAGAACTTCTTGCTCAGAACATGGATTGCTGTTGTTGTTGTTGGAATTAGTTCGGCCGCCTTCTAGGGGCCGTTCTCTCCTGTCCACAAGACGATCCAGAACACCTTCATCATGGCCAGCCTGCTGCTCTCGTCTCAGTAAAGGTTCATGCTCATCAGGACTGGAATTAATGTTCAGCCGAGTGTCCTCACCAATGAATTGATTCTGCAGCATTTCTTGCGCTCTGTGGGCCATTGTGTTAGCTGTCTGGCCAGATGGTACTACCCCATTGGCATACTGAGTAGTGGCAGTATGGGAATTAACGCTGTGGTTTCTACCTGCCACACCGTTCATAGTGACTGTCACTATATGAGGTTCTGCAGCATTGATTGTATTCATCTTGGCAACTCCAGTTTCTACTTGTTTCAAGTTTGATTTGTGCTTGCTGCCAAATTTTAGCCTGGGCTCCTTTGTCGAATTTTTGGTGTTTAAAGGCAAACTAGTAGGTCTTTTAGGAAGGTTCTGTTGCTTGGGGAGAGGATAGATCTGAGTGGGTGGGACATCAGGAATTAAACATGCTTGGCCATTTGCAGCCTGTGTGAAATCCTGCTGCCCAGTCACTTCAACTGCAAGCTTTATAAGTGGGTAAAGCAAGCTAGAACTGGTACTGCTCAGTGGGTCTGGCCCACTGAATTGTTTAAGAGAATGCTCCATGAGATTCTCATCAGAACTTTCCTTGAGGTTTTTATCGACTTCTTTTGGGTCCAGCTTGTTGGTCTCCAAGTCTTCTTCGGTCAGTTGTAAGCAGACAGGGGTTGGCCCGACTGGCTGTGAAACATTGGTGGCATGCAGACTTGTTTCATCTGGGTATGGCACCTCGGATATAGTGGTCATGCCGGTACTTGGAGTGAGGCCAGTGGTGTTTGTGGTTGTGGTGTTGGTAGACAAGCTGGTGACGCTTGTTTCAGGGCTGGGGATTCGAGCTTGTGCTTGCTGCCGTTCATAGTTAATTGAGTTTCGGTTCTTTTCCCCTATAGTCAAAGGTGTGCTGGACATCGAATGCTCAGAGGAAATGTTCTTCACAATGCTGTCAGTGTGATGGATAGAATCTTCAATGTATGAGGAAGAAGAATAATCTGGATAAGGGCCAATCTTTGGCACACGCCTATTGTGTGAAAGGTTGCTTAAAGAAAGAAAAAAGTGTCACATTGAGAATACATTTATGACAAAGTGATTCTTCAAGTTTAACAACTCTGATTTTTAAAGTACAAACTGCGTTCTCTTTTATTCCTAACCCACGTTATTCCTGAAGCTATTTAAAAATTCTAACCAAATGTTAACCCAGTATTGACAAATATTAACTAATAATTTGCTACAGGCTAGTTTAATTCCATTTACGCCTATCAGAAAACTGATGGGGATCTATATGATTTTTATAGATGTTCATTATTTTAGTTTATAAGAGTTATTAATTTTAAAAAATCTCCCCTATAGTTTTGTAATGTTAGCAAATATGTCTTTATGAATTGTATATTTGCTCAATTAGACATAAATTTCCAGGAAAGAAGGAACCAAGACACTTGTCTTTTGTGTTTCTGTAATTCTGGATACACAGTGGCTACTCAACGAATNTGTAATGTTAGCAAATATGTCTTTATGAATTGTATATTTGCTCAATTAGACATAAATTTCCAGGAAAGAAGGAACCAAGACACTTGTCTTTTGTGTTTCTGTAATTCTGGATACACAGTGGCTACTCAACGAATATTTTAACAATTAAGTTCCAAATGGTAAAAAGAACACAAGCTTTCAGGCTGTTCCAAAATGTTACATTAAGTGGCATACTCTAGCAAAGGAACATATCTTCCTAGGTAGAGACTGAGCCATATCAACGGAAGTCCTTGAGCCTAGAGTACAAGGCAGAATGTGATACTCAGATTAAAAAAATAAAATAAAATCTAAGACTCAGAACTGCTCTCCACTTTACCAAGGGTTTTACACTGTCACTGTCACATCTTGAGAATGATGGTTCTTGGGCAGCATATTGTAATATATTTGGTTTTAAAAATAAAAGCCAGGCCAAGATACCTAAGCAACCCAATATTGTTCACTGATAGGTGAACAAGTACACTATATGATTTTACTTTTATGTTGAACCTAAAAAACCAAACAAACGAACAAACAAAACTAAACAGAAACACAGGCAGGGATACAGAGAAGACACAGGCAGTAGCCAGAGAAGAAGGAGTTGGAGGGAAGAAAAGGAATAGATGAAGGAGACGAAGAGGTATAAAATTCTACTTTCAGAATAAATGAGTCATGGGTATGAAATGCACACTGTGGGGGAATATAGTAAATAATTATGTGATGTCTTTGTATGGTAATATACCATAACTAGAATTATCTTGGTGATCATTTTGAAACATATAGAAACAACAAATCACTATGTTGTATAACACATAGTGTTATACATAACTAACATAATGTTATAGGTGAATTATATTAAAAAAAAAAAAAAAAACTCAGAAAAAGCAATAAGATCCGTGGTTAACACAGGCAGAGGGGAACAGGTAAAGGGAATGGGATGAAGACAGTCAAAAGGTCCAAGTGTTCAGTTGTAAAATAAATAAGTACTAGGGATCTAATATATAGGATACAAACAATTAACACTGCTCTATGCTATCTAAGAAAGGTGTTAAGACTGAGTTCCCTGGTGACCCAGTGGCTAAGACTCTGAGTTTCCAATGCAGGGTATGCATGTTTGATCCCTGGTTGGGGAACTAAGATTCCACATATTGCTTGACATGGCCAAAAAATAAATAAAACAAAAAATAAATAAAATGAAAACTGTTAACACAGTAAATCCTAAGAGTTGTCCTCACAAGGGGTAAAACTGTTTTTTACCTATTTCCTTAATTTTGTATCTATATGAGAATGATGAATATTTACTAAACATTGTGATAATCATTTTATGTATGTAAGTCAAATGATCATTCTACACATGTTAAATTTATAGAGTGCTACATGTCAATTATATCTCAGTAAAACTGAAAAGAAAAATAACATAAAAGTGCAGGGCAGTTTAAAATCAAGTATAAACAATCAAATATAGACAATGGGAACATTAACAGATACAAGCATTACAGGAGAAAAGCAACAACTAAAAGAAAAGTGCTATGAAGAAAAACTGCTGAAGTTACGAGGGGAATGACAGGAAGGGGAGGAACAGAAAAGCTTTTGTATTGCACAAGAGGGATGGAGGTTAAGAGCCAATACAATGAACCCTAGCAAAGAATGAATGTGAGATGAATTATGATTTGAAAGAAAATTCCAAAGTCACAGGACATGAAAAGCAGCATGTAAAGGGTAGAACTGAATGGCTCAGGAGGCAAAAATGGCCACAGCAAAGGAAAGCTTCAAAAAAACCAAACAAACAGGATTCCTCCTCCCAGTTAAGGAAAGTTAAAGCACTTAAAGTAAAAGTAGCTGACTTATGAGAGGTACGAATAGCATACTAAAGCACACAGAAAACACAGAGACAAGGGGTGATGGAAGCAGAAGCCTATCTTCAAGGTATCTGTAAGGTGAGTTTATATTCAGAAATGCTAATTTCTATCTTCCTTAACTTGCTGATATATTACTAACAGAAATAAAGGTTTATACCCTGAAGGTAATTCAGTCCAAGCACAAGCAGTGTAAACCCAATGTGGGATCCATAGTTCAGAACACAAATTTTCTTAAAAATTAGAACAGAAAATATCAAAGAAAATGATTCAAGAATTCAGTTATTTTTTTAATCTCAATATTCCCTGCTTATTCTTTCTTTTCTGAATGCTTCTCTGAAAAATTTTAACATGTTTTATTTAGATAAAATGAAAATTTGTGGGAAGACTTTATCCCCTAACACAGAATGAAGAAACACAGACTACATGGTGTGAAAAGTTTCAAGTTTTAGAATTTTTTCTAAAAGGCCTTCTAAGAAATTCTAATAAAGATAGTTTAAAAAAAAAATCATAGTTCTAAGAAATGTCTCATAAAATAAAGTTCATGATGAGACAAAAAGACTTACGAACTGCTTTCATGTAAAAGTAGCAGCATTCTATAAAGACAGACCACTGGATAGGGAGTCTGGAAACCCTAGTTTCCAGGGAAGCAATGGTTAGATACATATGCAAGTTCACGGTTCTATTTGCTTGAAACAAACAAAATTCAGGGGAAAAAGAAATAATAACCACAAAGGATAATCAAGACAAAATAGTATGCAGAAGTGCTTATAAAACTTTTGGAACTATGAAACTTTATTATTGTAGGGAACTTCGTGCATTAACAGACAAAGACTAATCTTTTACTGTATTGCTAGATATAAAAACCCATGGATTTCATTTTGCACTTCCACTAAACAAGAATATTCATAAAAAGAACAGGAATACTGAAAGAAAAGTTATGATATTAGACTGCACCAGTTAATCACTGTATGATTAGACTGTTTTAATAGTATTTATTTCCTATTCTCTAGTATCAGACTTAAATTCTGACAGACGGATTCCAAACCCTTAGTGTCTTACCGCTCATTCTGCATAGCAGTAGACATTGGATTGACTGTTGGGCTCACAGACTTGTTTCTTTCCCATATCATCATAAGTTCAGCCATCCTCTCTTCAGCACACTGCGCAGTAAGCCGAGCCTCTGCATCCTGGTCCCAACAGTCTTCGATTGTCTCCTTGAGTGATCTCACAGCCTGTAATAAAGTATATGTCAAACACTGTATCTTACCAAAACATAACTGAATTTTTTCAGTGACATGAGGTGAAAGAAATTAATTTTATTTAACCAATATTTTACATAGCTATAATAAAATATCTTAACACATCAGAGATTTGTAAAGGGCCGTATTCTCAAAAGGTGAGGAACAAGTACAGTAAGAATTGAACTCATTGAAGAATTATCCACAAGAGTAAGCATTTGTAGTAAGTCATATGTATCTTCAATGTCATGTGTTTATGTTGTTGTGGATCCACAGCACTGTTATTTCAATCAATAGTCACTAATTCTACTTCAAAAATTAGTTAAAAAAATTTTGACACTAGACTGTCTTCAATCTCTAAGCTCTTCCTCCTTTACTGCTAGTAATGTGCTTCACTCCAATCATAAATCTTAAAAGCCTGACATTTTCTTCTTATTTAAATTGGTTTCATTAGTACTATCAAAATCAGTCCTATTCTGNGTCTTCAATCTCTAAGCTCTTCCTCCTTTACTGCTAGTAATGTGCTTCACTCCAATCATAAATCTTAAAAGCCTGACATTTTCTTCTTATTTAAATTGGTTTCATTAGTACTATCAAAATCAGTCCTATTCTGTAACATTCATATATATCAGCAATGAACAGCGGTGTTCCGTTGGAGAAAGTTGTTACAAACTCCCTTTTAAAAGACAGACTTTATATACTTTGATGGACTGGCATCCAGAATTCTTACTCACACTTGTACTCCGATTTTTTTATTAGGTGTCAAGCTCTTTACTTGCCAGTACATTTCTTGTGTCTTCAAAACACTTTCAAAATAGTAAGGCCAGGACTGCAGATTTAACAAGTAAAAATATAGGATACTATTTAATTATAGTTTCAGAGAGTTGGACAAACCATTTTTTAGACCAGGTATATTCTCGCCAATTCATAAATCACAGTATTTTATCTGGCGAGCCTATTTTAAGCTAAAAATTCCTGTGAGGAATCTTGGTACCATTTTTGTTTCCTAATAATTTGTGTTCTATAACAACTTGAACCTTGGGTCTCTGGGAAACATCTGTTGTTGCTGTTGTTCAGTCTCTCAGTTGAGTCCGACTCTTTGCAACCCCATGGACTGCAGCACACCAGGGTTTCCTGTCCTGCACCATCTCCCAGAACTTGCTCAAATTCATGTCCATTGAGTCAATGATGTCATCAAACCATCTTGTCTTCTCTTGTCCCCTTCTCCTCCTGCCTTCAATATTTCCCAGGATCAGGATCTTTTCTAATGAGTCAGCTCTTTGTATCCGGTGGCCAAAGTATTGGCGCTTCAACTTCAGCATCAGTCCTTCCAATGAATATTCAGGATTTATTTCCTTTAGGATTGACTGGTTGGATCTCCTTGCAGTCCAAGGTCTCTCAAGAGTCTTCTCCAACACCACAGTTCACAAAAGCATCAATTTTGGGGTGCTCAGCCTTCTTTAANTCCTTCCAATGAATATTCAGGATTTATTTCCTTTAGGATTGACTGGTTGGATCTCCTTGCAGTCCAAGGTCTCTCAAGAGTCTTCTCCAACACCACAGTTCACAAAAGCATCAATTTTGGGGTGCTCAGCCTTCTTTAAGGTCCAACTCTCACATCCATACCTGACTACTAGAAAAACCATAGCTCTGACTAAATGGACCTATGTTTGCAAAGTAATGTCTCTGCTTTTTAGTATGCTATCTAGATTTGTCTGGGCAACATGATAGTGTTCTTTCTGAATATAGGCTCACTGTGTAATGCACCATGGGCCACCCTTAACAGACCCCTGGCTCTTCTGAGTTGGCTGCCTCAGTACAGTACTGCTGATTCTCTACTCCTGCCCAGAACACAGATCAAAGAGTATATCTTTTAAGACTCAACTTTACGTTTTGAAATCTATTTAAAAGTATGTTCTAGGCTGTATTGAGTAAAAATTAAAATAGGAACAATAGACATAAACACCAACTAGTAATCTTTTTATTAAGCAAAAAAATCTACCTATTTCTCAAGATATGGAAGAACCGGAAGAATAAACAAGGATAATCTTGAGTTTAATAGCAAGTGCATCATCTCCCTGAGGTAAAAGTTTGGTGTTTATAAGTATGGTTGAGTCTGTTATCGATAGTAGTCATGTTCTATAAAGTTGCTGTGTACTGAATTAATGATGAAACATTAATCCTAGAGGAAACACAGGATTAGGGACCTGTGAGTCTCTGAATATAACATTTTCATCAAAAGATCAATAAATAATCTTGTTTTACTTGTGTTTCTGTTTAAAGACACCTTTTAAAATATACAAGTTTAAGTCAGATAGAAAAGGAGAAATACTGTATGACATCCTTTATATGTGGTATCCAAAAAGAGACGATACAAATGAACTTACAAAACAAAAAGAGACTCACAGACTTAGAAGACAACTTATGGTTGCCTATACACACTGCGGTATTTAAAATGGATCACCAACATGGACCTACTGTACAGCACAAGGAACTCTGTTCAATGTTATGTGGCAGCTTGAATGGGAGGTGAGTTTCAGGAAGAATGGATTTATGTATACATATGGCTGAGTCTCTTCACTGTTCACCTGAAACTATCGCAACATTGTTAATTGGCTACACTCCAATACAAAAAAGCAAATTAAAAAAATACACGAAATCACTTTATTACCTTGTACTCATGGTCATAGCACTACACCTCACGCCCTAATGGAGTTTATTTAGAACATGTTTTCCTTGCTTCATAAGGAATAGCAAAGCTTTCTTGTGCTTAGGAATATCACATAAGAGTTCAGCGTTATACTTAAGGGCCATTTTAAATGGTGAAATCACCAAAAAATGCGAAAAATAGGGCAGTGAGTACATTGCAAAAAAGATACTTTTTTACAATACAAGAGATGAAATATGAAAGCCTTATTAGACCTTCAGTTGGGGACATGTACATCTGAACTCAAATTTTTCACTGTTCTGCACACATACACAAATGACTGGACAGTGTTCTGACTACTGATTTGGGGATTACAAACACACTTTGGCCAGCAGTTGAATTCCAAATATGAAATTCGTGAATAATGAGGAAAGAACTATATTTAATGGATTTAAAAATGACTTGGATTTTAAGATAACTCAAGAAACTCAAGAATCAGTTATAACTAACTTTTTATGATAAATATACCTCTAAAAACTAGTTATATGTTTACTTTAGTAGATTTTAACATTGGTTTGAAAAAATGAACTGGTCATTAAGTTACGAACAGAGGAATTTTTCTTTTCCTGTTGAAATAATTTCAAACGTAAATGATCCTGACATTTTAAAAGACGATATAGACCTAAAAGTAGCCCAGTTACTTTAATGTATCTGATGTTTCCTCCTGATCAAATTCAAAGTTTGCATCTTTGGCAGAAAATCACAGGAGAGATTTCTGTTCTTCCCATTGTTCTTCCTATCATGTACAATTTTTTATTTGTCCCATTAGTGGAGAAGTTAACCTTAACCACATGACTAAGTTGGTGTCTGCCAAGTATCTTCCCTGTAAAGTTCCATTTTCCCTTTAATAATTAATCACTGTTTCTGATGGGGAAGAGTACTCAAAGCTCCTGTATATATCTTCTGCATTCAACTTTTCACCCATTGGTTTCAGCATCTCTTGCTGTTTCTTGGATGAATCAATTATTTCTGTGACGCTTGCCAGTAAGAAGACATTTAAAAAGTGATAGTAAATCCATAACAGGAATATAGATAAAGTACATATAAGTAAGAAAAACAAACACCTTTAAAATATGCTAAAATGCTCATCCTTATTTACCATGTTGAGGTAGTATAACAAAGTAGTTAAGAATATTAGTTCCAAATTTGTAGTATTAATACCAGCTCACTCAAGATTCTGTTTTCAAATACTGCCTTTATTATTTACTAGGTACAAATCAAAATAAGATTTATTTTTACCTAACACATTAACTGATGAGAAGAACTGACTCATTGGAAAAGACCCTGATGTTGGGAAAGGTTGAAGGTAGGAGAAGGCGATGACAGAGGATGAGATGCTGGATGGCATCACTGAGTCAACGGACATGAATTTGAGCAAGCTCCGGGAGCATGTGATGTACAAGGAATCCTGGTGTGCTGCAGTCCATGCAGTCACAAAGAGTTGGACACAACTGAGTGACCGAACTGAACACATTAACAAAGATAAAATCGCATACCACCTAGTGTTAGTGATGGGAAAACAGGCACTTATATATTATTATTGGGAGTGCCATCAATCTGGAGGGTAAATTTGTATTTTAAAACTTTCCCACGAAAAAACCTCCATGTCTGGATGGCTTTAGGAATGAATTCAACCAAACATTAAAAAAAAATAATAATGCTAAGTCTTCACAAGTCTTCCAGAAAATCAAACAAGGGAGGTTATTTCCTAATTCATTCTATGAGGACATTAGTCAAAACAAAGCAGAGCAAGGAACTTTGGGAGGAAAAGCACTGAAAACTTCACAAATACCATAATCAACTTTACTGAAACTCTGGATGTTAGTCAAATGTTTACAGGAACCAACTTAAAAACATAAATGGAAGGAGAAAGGCCACTGAAACAGTCTAGGAGAACTCTGTTGTGTTTTAATTTAGTGCTGACCCTGGAGTGATGGAAAGTATGAAGATGGCAGTCCGTTTTTCCCAAGACAGCCACCTGTTCCCAGAGGGAGCAGAGTGACCTTATTTCCAAGGAATTATGCTGTCTGTTTTGACATGTCTTCCCTTGGAGATCCAATGCAATAGGCCTGTCTTTGTTCTGTCTAACTCAGAACTCTCTTAGCATAGGGAAGTGGCTATGACTAAGTGCAGAACACTCTTTGGAAAAACTGAAAGACCAAAGAATAAATGCTATGGCCTGGGGAAAAATATAATAGTTGAGGCACACAAAAGAAATGCTGAAAGTCAAAGCATAAAAACTGGGTGTGAGAAACTTTGGGGAATGAGGGCATTGAAAAGCTTCTGCATATACTGAAGAATCTAAAAATCCACACACAAGTTCAGGGCAGGATGCATGCTCAGAGAAGACCACAAGCTTTCAGAGCTGACTGGCTCAGCCAATGAGAAGTCTTGGCTCAGTACTAGCAGGAAGTGAAGTGTTAATAAAGGGCCCAAGACAAAGCCAATCTGCAATGACTTGGAGAGTCTTTCCTTTTTTGTTTCCTTTTTGTCCATAATGATATCCAAAACATGTGATTTTAAACAAAAAATTACAAAGCATGTGAAGAAACAAGAAACTATGCCCCATTCACAGGAATGAAGAAAGGAACAGAAATTGTCCCTCAGGAAGTACAGACATTGGAGTTACTGGCAAAGACTTTAAATATGCTCAAAGAACTAGAAACCATGGATAAAGAATGAAAGGAAACTGGGAAAACAACATCTCAACAAATGGAGAATAGCAATAAAAGATAGAAAATTATAGAAAGGAGTAAAAAAGACACTTGGGAGGTCAAAAGTAAAAACACTGAAATGAAGAATTCACCAGACTGGTTAATTGAGGATTTGAGCAGAGAGAAAAAAAGAATTACTAAATATGAAAACAGGAAATAAAAATTACCTAGTCTGAGAAGCAGAAACAAAAAAAGAATGAAGAAAATGAATAGAGCTTTAAAGACTTGTGAGGCACCATTAATCACATCAAAATACACAAAATGAGACAGCCCCAGAAGAAAAAATGGAGAAAGAATATTTGAAGAAATAATAATTCAATAACTTTCCAAATTTAGTAAAAGAAATGAATCTACACATCCAAGAAACTCAACGAACTCAAGGAGAGTTCCATACCAAGACACATTATAATCAAATTATAAAAAGCCAAAGAAGGAGAGAGAATCTTGACAGCAGCAAGAAAAGCCACTTGAAATACACAGTTCAGTTCGGTTCAGTCGCTCAGTCGTGTCCGACTCTGCGATCCCATGGGCTGCAGCACGCCAGTTCTCCCTGTCCATCACCAGCTCCCAGAGCCTGCTCCAACTCATGTCCACTGAGCCGGTGATGCCATCCAACCATCTCACCCTCTGTGGTCCCCTTCTCCTCCCGCCTTCAATCTTTCCCAGCATCAGGGTCTTTTTCAGTAGAAAATTTAATGAAATATATCCCTATCATCATTTGATATGACAGAGCCCATATCAAAACATTTGATGACTGCACTTATGTCAAAATCATTAACTTTCTCATCTAACACAAGAGGGAGCTCTATAAAGGTGGAGGCTGTATCTAGTGCTCTCTATATTAAGCACACAATACACAGGATTCATTTAGTGAATGTTAATGTATAAATAAGTTGAATGACATTGTATCAGTTTCTTAATGATGTGCAATAAGTTCAAAATTCAGTTCACTTCAGTTCAGTCACTAAATCATGTCTGACTCTTTGCGACTCCATGGACTGCAGCATCCCAGGCTTCCCTGTCTATCACCAATTCCCAGAGCTGACTCAAACTCATGTCCATTGAGTCAGTGATGCCATCTAACCATCTCATCCTCTGTTATCCCCTTCTCCTCCTGCCTTCAATCTTTCCCAGCATCAGGGTCTTTTCCAATGTGTCAGTTCTTCACATCAGCTGGCCAAAGTATTGGAGTTTCAGCTTCAGCATCAGTCCTTCCAATGAATATTCAGGACTGATTTCCTTTAGGGTGGACTGGTTGGATCTCCTTGCAGTCAGTCCAAGGGACTCTCAAGTCTTCTCCAGCACCACAGTTCAAAAGCATCAATTCTTCAGCACTCAGCTTTCTTTACAGTCCAACTCTCACATCCATACATGACTACTAGAAAAACCATAGCTTTGATTATGCAGACCTTTGTTGGTAATGTCTCTGCTTTTTAATATGCTGTTTAGGTTGGTTCCCTGGCAGTTTTTAAAATGGGTTTTTACATTCATTAATTTTTAGAAGATTTTGAATTTTGTTACTACAAAAATGTTTTGTAATTTCAATGCAACTATGAAGCAAAATATCTTCATAGAAAGGGGGGATATTTCATACAGAAACTATGTATTTGCTATCTAATTCTAGTACTAGATTGTCATTGCACAGAAGCAGCAGTGCTATTGACTGTTGCACATTAGATTTAAATGGATTTATTGGAAGTGAACCAAATATTCCTTTTTCCTTACTTAGCAACTTCATCTAAATTGAGAGTAAAAAGTTTTCAGAAAAATATGCATATGGTGCATATCCCATAATGGCAGGGTTGCCAAAAGATACTTTAGAATAAGTAGTCCAATTTCTCTGGTGAAATAAAACCATTCACAGAAGATGAAGTTGTATTTTAGTAGATGAAATTTCACAAAGAGATTTTTCTTTGAAGCATACTCTGCTGTGAGGCTGGCACATCTAATGCACCCTGGGAAAGGATTCAGCCTCTTACCTGACATCAGGGACCTCTTTAAAAAAATCTGTCCTAGTTCCTACAGTAAAGTAGAAAGTAGAGGGAAGGGGAGGGGACAGGGAGGGGAGGAGAGAAGGTAAGTCTAGAGCCAAAAAAAAAATCAGAAAAGCCAGTGGACAGTGACTTTTAAAACATCATTCCTCAAAAGACAGCAGCTTCTAGTGACTAACATAGGATTTTCACTTCCTCATTTATGAGTTCAAGCACAATAGTACATTGTGCCAAGGACATTTAAACAACCATAATTCTACAAAATTCCCATGTTTTTTATTAAAAATTTTAGATCAATGTGTATACAAAATAGAATTTAATACAGTATTATACTAAATTATTATACTGTATTATACAAATATAGTATTATAAAACTAGGAGAGGATAAATGAGAGATAATAATAAGAATAAACATAATATTTAAAGTTATAATGGGAACTTCCAGAAGAGAAAGTTTAGAAACGAAAACAAAACCTCAGAACATTGTTAACATGAATTACTTCTGAAAGTAGGACAAGAGTAGGAAGTCTTTTC
>SJYV01042000.1:41917-53174 GCA_006410875.1 Neotragus pygmaeus
AGGTAGTCTTTTCCCATTTCCTATTTTAGCCATTCCATTTAATTTGATTTTGTTTACCATATATAAGGATAATTTTAATTCTTCTAAAAGGTTTTTAAAATAATACAGGGTACTATTATTAATAAAGAGTAATTCAATAATTAGGACATATAATGAAATACTGAAATGGAGAGAAAGTGATAAATCTATACATGTACTGACATGAAAAATTAGTGAAAAAACAAGCTTCAGAAATGACAGTGGATAATGAGATTATCCTACTCACATTAAAAAAATATATGAGTGTGAATATATCTGTTGTATGCAAATGTTTGTTAAGATGCTTTTAGAATTGTAGCCAACAATTTACTGAAATGGCAGGAGCCTCTGAAAATATTTCAGCACTGTAAACTTCATTTTTAATAAGCAGAATTTATACATGGTACTTTGGTTTCTTTTTGGTGCAGTTTATTCTATCAGTCAGTGAATATATAAGTCTCCACTAATTAGCATTTTTGGTACCACTCTCAAGAGAATAAATGGAACAGAATTTCAATCATGTTTGAAATATTATCATGTTAATTATTCTAGCTGTTACCCAATGTGGCAAACTGTAGACATAACAGTTAGTCTCTCTAAGGAGTATTTTATATTTGAAGAAAACAAATTAAGACACCTCCAACTTTGAAAATATACAACAGCATACAAATCAAGTAAGTTATATTTTTGGCATTAGACAACTCTAAAAACTATTACCATCAACAATCTTTATTTTTGCTTCAGGCAACATTTGAAACGTATTCAGTCCTAAGTTCGCTTTTTCAATAATTTAGTTTTTTCCTTACCAGGCTATTTTCTTTCCAAGCTTCTGGGAACTTGGGTCTCTGTTTTTCCCTAGACACCAGAACCTGCATATCTTCAAAAGTGGGATGATTTCCAACCTCTGTCTGAAAAGCCATCTGGTATTCTGGTACAGATTCACCTGTGAATTATTTTTTAAAATGAATAAAATTTATTATTATCATTTTGGGTTTCATGCATTTTTAATGAAAGTTCTACTTGTAATAGTCTTTGTTTGATAAATTAAATGTTGCTATAAATTAAATGGTAGTTACAATGATGGACAATTATTTTGAAATGGTTTCCAATATTACTGACTTGGGGGGAGTGAGGGGTGGTGATGGACATTATTATATACATGAGGTTTAATGCTTAAAACTATGCCTGAATTCTTATCCCATACCAGGAATTGAGGGTGGTGAATATGAGAAAAGTCCAAAATCTAGTACAACAAACGTATTGTACAATCATGTCTTATCACATCACTGGCTCTATTACAATCTAGCCAAATCTATCAAATGTCACAAAAAATTTTATGTTAATGACCATCTGACAAAATCAATATACCAAATCTTTCCCTTAAAAAACAGTATCTAGATCAAAGATTTTAAAAATATCATGAACTATTCTATCACTGTTTAATAACTCTATCACCAATATGTAATAGAGAATCAGCTGTTTGCTTCAAGAAACTCATGATTCTTACAAAATTTGATCAAATTAAACAATTAACATATTGAGCCACACAGAAGACCTTTGGGACCAACACTTAGAAAATCAATAGTTAAGTCAAAAACTTGGCAAAAAATACAAAAGAGACTCTTCTTGTCTTCTTGGGCCTCCCCCAACACCATTAAAATGACACGACACATTAGAAGAAAAGGATACCAGGATGGAGAACAGACACTTAGTTTGTAATCTTGGCTTCATCTCTACCTTGGAAAAGTCATTTAACTATTCTGTGTTTCAGTCTTCCTGTCAGCACAATGGCAGTGTCTGCCTTCCTTATCTCCCTCACATGGAGATAAAACTCATAATTACCCAGACAGAAAGTACATGACAAAATATGCAACTGAAGTTTTATGCTTCAATTTGAATATTTTAAAAAACCATATATTTGTCCTCCACCAATATTTTTTTGAGGAGAAGGCAATGGCAACCCACTCCAGTACTCCTGCCTGGAAAATCCCACGGACAGAGAAGCCTGGTAGACTGCAATCCGTGGGCTCACGAGGAGTCGGATACAACTGAGCAACTTCACTTTCACGCAATGGAGAAGGAAATAACAACCCACTCCAGTGTTCCTGCCTGGAGAATCCCAGGGACGGCGGAGCCTAGTGGGCTGCTGTCCATGGGGTTGCACAGAGTAAGACACTACTGAAACGACTTAGCAGAATATATTTTTGAAAAGTTACAAAAATCAATTCTATAATTTATGTAGCATTGCTCACATTTTTTGGACTATTGCACTACCTATAAATACAAAAGATATCGTGACATACTTTGTAAACATTTAAGCATACTTAGTTTTTTATCAGTACGCATCAACACTGAACTTGAAAGACACAACTCAAGTATTTCATATGTCATGTAGTGTATCACCTTCTTTCATGAAATTTCATATGATAAACCCTCAACCCATACCATCTGTTACCTATACTTAGTTACAGTTATTGTACTAGTATCTCTTCTGTATTTCTGAAACATATACACAACACAGATACACACTTTTCAAGCATTATTTTTTCTTCAAAAGTTCATTCAGTAACAATTTACTTATTTGCTTAATCAGATCTAAATTATAATCAGAAAACATGCTAAATGAAACAAATGCATAATCTTGTTTTGTGAATGGAATGCCATTAAGAATTATCAAATTACGACTAAATCTTCATGGTTCTCATTTGTTACTTGTATGTCTCTTAAGTAGTTAGAAACTTTCTAATCCACTTCTTAATTTACACCTGTTCTTTTCCTCTTTCTTTCTTTCTCCTGTCTTTTTTCTTCCTTCCTTTCTCTCCTTCCTTTTCTTCCTTTGTACAATAATATAGAACCAAATTTATTTGTATTGTTAATATTTTACAGAGAGAGACAGATAGCCATCAACACAGACTATTTCCATTTAATAAAATGGAATAATAAAGCATGTGAGGCACTTGGAGTTCCACCACAGAAGTTTAAAGAATATTTTATAAGAATTTTATAGTCAATATATGCTTTTTTTAGGTTTATTAACATGTTTGTGGAATATTTACACTTCATTTCATTGTTAAGAATGAAGTGCCCTGTATCCACTGCCTGTGCTTTCTTAATATGTTTCCCTGTAATATAATTCCTATAATATTTCTGTCTTCTCTATTTCACAGAAACTCCTCTATGAGTACCAATGATCTCCTCCTATTCAAATTTCAAGATCAATCCTCAGTTCTACTTCCTTTTGACCTTTCAGTTACATATATTTCTATCAATCTTGGTTCTTAATACTTTCTAACATTGACTTCACCAATTCTATCATTTATCGGTTTCCTCTGTATTTTTACCTTCTTCATTAACCTATAATGGTGGAAGTGGCCTAACACTCAGTCTTTACTTACCAGTGTTTCTTTGTTTATTCTCTTAGGGGAGTGGAGTACATCCACTCATAAATTCTGAATTATCATCTCTATGTAGACAATTCCCAAATAAACATTTTAATCTTAAATTCTTCATTCTTAGAGTTCTTCAGCAGCTTCTCAAATGCTCAGAAGGTGCATAAGGAAAATGATAAATTGCTAAAGCCATCAGAGACCAAATTTTCAGTAGTCTATCAATACCTCTATCCAAAATTTACCATAATTAACTCATCTTTCTGATATAAAGCAGGACTTTTTCCTAAGCTCCTGGTTGGCACCCTTACTATTTTTCAAACCTTTGAATATTTCTCAGCTTCCTAGACTGTCTCCAATAGCTAACGGGAACCACAGATTCCTTTTATATATTTTATCTCACATACACTTCTTTACCATTTCCATGTCTAAGATACAACTCTCTTCTTTTTCTTTTATTTTTATTTTAAATTGTGGTTAAATGTACGTAACATAAAATTTACCATTTAAACCATTTCTGAATATACAGTTCTGTGGCACTAAGTACATTCACGAAGTTGTGCATTCATGTCCAGAAATTTTTCTATCTTCCTAAACTGAAATTCTGTATACATTTAAAGTAACACTCAATTTCTTTTTCCTTTTTTAAACTCTTTCTAACATTATTTCAATTCATCTTATATCTCCATTAAAATAATATTCTGCAAACAAGATTTAATTGCCTTTCCTGTGGAAACATTCGATATTGTACTTTATAATTTACCAGTCCAAAAGCAATAGCTATTCTTTGAATGTAGCAACTGTTTAAAAAAACGTTGCTGATAGCAATGTATTAACTTAACCTGATACAAGAACCATTTTAGTCACACATGCTTCTAAAACACAAATGTTCTGGATTAAGATTTTAAAAATACTATGGCTGAAGTTTTAATAATAGAAATTAAAACTTATAAGGTTCCAATAATATGTGATCCTACTGTAATCACTGCTATTTCCAGAAAAACACTTTGGGCACGCATTCAGTCAGTCATTTCAGGAGCTCAGTCGTGTCCATCTCTTTGTGATCCCATGGACTGCAGCATGCCAGACCTCCCTGTCCATCACCAACTTCTGGAGTTTACTCATGTCCATTGCGTCAGTGATGCCATCAAACCATGTCATCCTCTGTCGTCCCCTTCTCCTCTTGCCCCCAATCCCTCCCAGCATCTGAGTCTTTTCCAATGAGTCAACTCATCGAAATCCCAGGGCTGATCTCCTTGCAGTCCAAGGGACTCTCAGGAGTCTTCTCCAACACCACAGTTCAAAAGCATCAATTCCTCGGCCCTCAGCTTGCTTCACAGTTCAACTCTCACATCCATACATGACCACTGGAAAAACCGTAGCTTTGACTAGACGGACCTTAGTTGGCAAAGTAATGTCTCTGTTTTTTAATATGCTGTCTAGTAACCAATACTTTTATTTTATTGAAAAATACACTTCTAAATAATAACTGATTGACTTGCCAGTAATCTAAATAATTATTAATTTATTCCATTATATTTTAGAATTGTAAGCTGTTGATAAATGTTTACTCTTTTGGGGGGGGCTGGGGAATCACACTGTGTGCCATGTGGGATCTTACTTCCCTAACCATGGATCAAACCTGTGCCTCATGCAGTAGAAACATAGATTCCTAACCAGTGGATCACCATGGAAGGCCCAAATGCTCACTAGTTTTGAAACAAGAACAACAAAAAAATCAACCGCACTACTAATCTGTTTTTATTAAATAGTTCCATTTGTCCAATGCTGGGTCAATTGACTGTTTTTCACTTCCCCATGCTATTAATGCTGTTTTTCCTACAATATAGAGACCACTTATACTGAAGAAGACTCTTCAGAGTCCCTTAGACTGCAAGGAGATCCAACTAGTCCATCCTAAAGGAGATCAGTCCTGGGTGTTCATTGGAAGGACTGATGCTGAAGCTGAAACTCCAATACTTTGGCCACCTCATGTGAAGAGTTGACTCACTGGGAAAGACCCTGAAGCTGGGAGGGATTGGGGGCAGGAAGAGAAGGGGATGACAGAGGATGAGATGGCTGGATGGCATCACTGACTCAATGGACATGAGTTTGGATGAACTCTGGGAGTTGGTGATGGATAGGGAGGCCTTGCATGCTGCGATTCATGCTGCGATTCATTTGCCTTGGGGTCGCAAGGAGTCGGACACGACTGAGCGACTGAACTGAATCGATGTCAAGTTATTTTTATACAACCTAGAAGAGTGCAATTCACTGGTAAATACACTGGTAATTAGTTTAAATTTTTATTAATATATCGCAATGACATTGATATAATCATAACAAAAGGAGAAAAATATATAATCATTTTGCTATTTCAAGTTAGCCTCAAATAAATATTTACATTGAATGAGTTGTTCTTTCATGAAAGGAAGGAAGACAGACAGGAAGGCATGAAAACAAGAGAAGGGAAATTTTTTTTTTTAAATGGAAGAAAAGAATTTTTAAAAAGGGAGGAAAAAAAAGGAAGAAAAAGATAATCTAATGGATAATTCACTAATTCTAATTCCCTACTGAGTCAGTTTAGGAAACACTATGAAGTGCAGCTTCATAAACGCTAAATGATAACTGCTAAAGCCATCAGAGACCAAACTGAATACAGGTAAGCTATTATGAGCAATTAATTAAATCACACTCAGATGCAAACCTGGAGTTCTCTTTAAAAAGTTTTTTCTGACTGACATCTTTCTGCTAATAATGTTTCTGAACACTAGATGGCAATGAACTAAAGGTTTAAATGAAAGCACAAACACATAGTATACTCAATATCAGTAGAAAAAAGATGTAACTGCTTCACTTCAAAACATACGTTAATTTTGACAACAATTCCCTCACCTGGAAAGAGGTCTGTACATCTCATAAATATCTCCCAATAAATTAGTCCAAGTGCATACATATCTACTTGTTTCAAAGCTGATTCACAGTCCCTAAGGTTCACAGCTCCTTCCAGAACTTCTGGTGCCATATATCTGATTGTGCCAACCTGATAAAAAAGAGTGATATATATTTCAGGAAATAATGTAGCATATTCTGAAGGGCAGACATTAGACTAGAAGTTATACATAAATTTTGGGTCAACAATAAGTCAATATGCTTATTTGAACCTAAGTATGGCTTTGAACCTTTTTAAACCTCATTTTTTAAACTATAAAATACCCTTTTCAGAACATCTTGGTTGCTTCCAGTTTTCGGCAATTATGAATAAAGTTGCTATGAACCCTGACGTACAGGTGTTTTGTGTGAATATAAGTTGTTAACTCAACAGGGTCTATATACCTAGGAGTGTGATTGCTGGAATACTATGTTTTCCAAAGTGAATACTATCTAGCATTCCTACCAGCAAGGAGTGGGTTGCCGTTGCCCCACACTGTTGCCAGCATTTGAAATTATTGTTTTTTTAAAACCATTCAAAGGCAATGGCATCCTGTTTTAATTTGCAGTTCTAGAATCATGAATCACATTGAGTAACTTTCACATGCTTATCTGCCATCTATATACTGTCTTTGGTCAGATTTCTATTTATTAATTGACTTGTTTGACTTTTTACTGTTGAGTTTTAAGAGTGTTTATATTCTGGATACAACTCCTTTATCAGATATGTGTTTTTCAAATATATTCTCCCAGTTTGAGGGTTGTTTTTTTCATTTTCTTAATATTGTCTTTCATAGAGTAGAAGTTTTTAATTTTAATAAAATTCATCTTAGCAGTTTTTTCTTAAAAAAAAACCCTCTTGGAATAATTGAAGTATGATTTAGTCATCCTAGTCAATAGTGCTTATGCTTGTGTGTGCTGCTCAGTCATGTCTGACTCTTTGTGACACCATGGACTATAGCCCACCAGGCTCCTCTGTCCATGGGATTCTCCAGACAAAAGTACTGAGTGGGTTGCCATGCCCTCCTCCGGGGATCTTCCCAAACCAGGTATCAAACCCAGGTCTCCGGCACTGCAGGTAAGCTTTACTATCTGAGCCACCAGAGAAGCCCAGTCAATAGTACTCCTCCTAATGCTCGACAAAAATAAGGTTGAATGACAGTGATTTCCACAATGAATTGATGAACTTCATGCAGGGTTTTCTGTCTATCTTAATTCTGTAATTCCTAACATGCTATAAGTGTATAAGGACAACCGTCCCGAGTACTTAGATTTTTAAATTCAATTTATTATGTTTTAAAAGTATGTCAGTGTGACACCTTTTGTATACACTCACCTCACTAATGGCTGCATTATCTTCCTCCCCTGGGCGCACCAGTCTATTTCCAGTCAGCTTCATGGACAACCCAAAGTCACTAATAACACAGGTTCCATCATTTTTCACCAGAACATTTCTGCTGTTCAAATCTCGATGGGAAATTGCAGGTTTATAATGATCTGTTTGGATAGTTTTCAAATATTTATTAATGCTTCAATTGCACTACTGAACACAGGATGAGCAGGAAGGTAATATAAAGAAGACTGCTTTTTTTTCTTTCCTATACTTTTCTAATAACAAAAGATACATAAATAAAAATTTCAACTCACAATCCTCACTGTTTTCATTATATTTCAAAACATAATTCCTTTTGCATCTATAATTAATTAAGCTTCAAACATTCAGTTGCAATTACTACTCAATAGGATCTTGCTTCTAATTTTAACATATACTACTTTGGTCCTTTTTTTGTTTCCTCTAGTAGGAAAAGGAGGGAATAATAAAAGGAATATTTGGCTAAAACAAAAAGTAAATTAACCTATGACAGAAAACTCCAGTTTTGTGCTGAGGCTTAGCTATATATTTAAGCCCAAATCAAACTAGAAACCGTTTCACAATGGATTGTTTTCTGATTTTACAAAACAAAACACTATTATCCTCATTCTGTTACTTGTTTATCAGAAGACTTTTATGTTCTGTGAAGGCAGAGACAGGACATGTTCTGCCTGAATTCAAAAGGCCTGACACACAGAAACACACACACTGCCTGAAAGAATATATCCAATCAAGGCCCCTAATTAAAACCATAATTCTTTTCCTCTTGATAAGAAAACCATGGAGGAGGGAGAAAGGAAGGAAATGATTGGGAGTTTGGAATTAGCAGATGCCAACTATTATATATAAAATGGAAAAACAACAAGGTCCCACTGTATAGCACAAGGAACTACATTCAATGTTCTGTGAAAAACTACAATGGAAAGAATATGAAAAAGAATATATGGGTACAGCTGAGTCACTCTGTTGTACAGTAGAAATTAATAAAACATTGGAAATCAACTATACTTCAATAAAATTTTAAAAAGGAAACTTTATATAAATCTTATATTGAAATAAAACCATAGCTCTTAAAAGGAAAAAAAATTATATAGTACAATACTCAAAATTAAAAATAACTCCTTAGTTATATAAAGAAATAGAGCAATGAGAACAAAGTCAATGATAAATACAAACAGAATGCTTACATTTAGGCACAAAAAGACTCAGTATTTACATTTACTACTCTCATTAACATGTATTAAACTGTGATTTCACCAACAATAAAACCAAAGACAGAAGATAATGATTCCTTTGACCAAAAAGAAAGGATACAAATGAGCTTGCTTACAAAACAGAGACTCAGAGACATAAAATGAACTCACTTGTAGGGCTAGGGGAGGGATAGTTAGGGAGTTTGGGATGGTCATGTACACACTGCTATACTTTAAATGGATAACCAACAAGGACTATTGTATAGCACATGGAATTCTGCTCAATGTTATGTGGTAGCCTGGATGGGAGGAGGGTTTGTGGGAGAATGGATGAATATAACTGAGACCCTTCTCTATTCACTTGTAACTATCACAACCCTGTTAATCATTTATAGCCCAATACAAAATAAAAAGCTCAAAAGAAAAAAAAAAGGATTCCTTTGATACGGGGAGGAAAACGCAATAGCACAACTGGAAGAAAAATAGCAGTTACTAGGTTTCTAAGAGTTGATTTCTTTCTCATTTGTTCCCCTTCCTACTTCCTGGTCCAGTCTTGCAAAGTTTGTACTAACATGGCTCACTCAATAAAAGAGCTGCATTTCTTATTCTGGATAAAACCAGGATATAAGAATATATGATTTAATCTTAAGCTGTTATTTGTAAGAAAATTTATAGAGATACCTGAAAATGTTTGTATAACACCATACCAATAATTAAGCTAAATTATCTCACACTACGGAAACTCGGTTAATAATGTGAAGAACTACGCAGAGTCAGTGAGCCAGCCAGAGGGGAAACTAGGGTAATACTTTCTGATACTATTAAGAAGGAAATAAAAGGTGGAACAACTGAGCCCATGTGCAGTAACAACTGAGCCTGGGCTCTAGAGCCCAAGAGTTACAACAACTGAAGTCCATATCCTTTCCCCCTTCCCCTTTGGTAACCACAGTTTATTTTCTATATCTGTAGGTCTATTTTGTTTTGTAAATAAGTTCATTTATATCTCTCTTTTTTTTTTGTAGACTCTACATGTAAGTGATATCATATGATATTTGTTTGGTTTAATTTGCTCAGTATGATAATCTCTAGGTCCAACCATGTTGCTGCAAATGGAATTATTTCATGGCTGAGCAGCACGTAATGCAATATTCCCTTTATATGTGTGTATAATTTATATATATTCCCCTTTTATATATATCACATCTTCCTTATCTTCATCTGTTGATGGACATGTACGTTCCTCAGACATTGTAAATAGTGCTGCAATGAACAGTGGGATACATGTATCTTTTTGAATTATAGTTTTCTCTGGATATGTGCCCAGGAATGGGACTTCAGGATAATAAGGTAATTCTATTTTCACTTTTTTAAAGGAACTTTCATACAATTCTCCATAGTGGCTGTGCCAATTTATATTTCCACCAACAGTATAAAAGGATTCCTTTTTCTACACACTCTCTCCAGCATTTATTACTTGTAGACTTTTAGATGATGGCCATTCTGACCAAAGTGACTTGTGGAATATTTTTTAAATAATTAGGTAGTAAAAATTCAAATAGCTATTATACTGATGTTTTTTACAATAGCATATACTCAGGTTTTTTTTTTTTATTTAAGTTTAACTATTTAGTAATAATCGGAGAAGGCAATGGCACCCCACTCCAGTACTCTTGCCTGGAAAATCCCACGGACCGAGGAGCCTGGTGGGCTGCAGTCCATGGGGTCGCTAAGAGTCGGACACGACTGAGCAACTTCACTTTCACTTTTCACTTTCATGCATTGGAGAAGGAAATGGCAACCCACTCCAGTGTTCTTGCCTGGAGAATCCCAGGAATGGGAGAGCCTGGTGGGCTGCCGTCTATGGGGTCACACAGAGATGGACACGACTGAAGCGACTTAGCAGCAGCAGCTGCTGCATTTAGTAATAATATAAGGTGATGTTTAAGAATAGAATCTGTGTTTAAATAAAACTCATATTTAATGGCAATCATTCTTTCCAGCCAAAGTTTGACTGGAAAACTTGCTTCTTTTTTTTTTTTTTAAAGGCTTAAAATGTATTTTAATAAGTTCATGTTGCATTATTTCATTTCTCAGAAAAACTTCAAAGGTATTAGGGACAAATCAAACATGGTACACCAATAAAAAATGCACAGCATAACTACCTAAGATAGGCAAAGCTAAGAGCTACCGTCTGACATTCAGCATACAGCAACCCTGTTCTCAAGATTGTACCAGGCCTATCAAGAAAAGCTGTGAATGGTAACATCACAGACACAAAAGGGCCATTTCTGGGTTGTCCTTACCCAAGAAAAAGATGGAGGCAAGTTTAACACAAGATTTTTTAAAGATACACTAAA